>CM046856.1:51794-227390 GCA_025617745.1 Heliocidaris erythrogramma | reverse complement strand
AATTGTACATAATACATTGGATCTGAACAATGATATAGAACAACCCCTGAATATTGTTTCTGAACTATTATAATATTGCTATCACTTTGTGTCCTACAGCCAAATTCATTGGAGAATATCCCAAATAGAAAGAAGCATACTGCAGCTTTTCGTCTTGCATGCATCAGAATAAATTTTAAGAATGCACAGAACGCCAAACTCAAATAATATAAATTTAAACTACATGTATATGAACAAAGCAAGATAAAAATAATAACGGGCTCTGAGTGGTTGTCAGAAAATAATGAGAAATCAGTTATTGCCATCCGGTTTTGTAAAACAGGAGCTACATGTACAATAATACTAGTGTTCTTACCATTTTATGATTGATTTATGATTGAAATTAATTGAATGCAGTTTTGTGACATGACATTTTCAAACTACTAAATTCATCAATGTCTCACAAGACAGAACTGATTAACACTTTCAATTTTATAATGACTTCATTACCCGACTGACTAGAGTTAAAACATTGTGAATATAAATACCTTCAATAACGGTCTCAATAGCAGTGCCATTGATGAAAGCTCGATTAATGCTTTTC
The DNA here is from genome assembly GCA_025617745.1 of Heliocidaris erythrogramma. NCBI lineage: Eukaryota > Metazoa > Echinodermata > Echinoidea > Camarodonta > Echinometridae > Heliocidaris > Heliocidaris erythrogramma. The sequence continues at coordinate 226,807 of CM046856.1, read as the reverse complement.
CTTTGCAAGTCTGTCCAGTAGATCCTATTTTCCACTGTATCATGATCAATGGATGAAGCATTAGCTACATTGGGTATTGTCAGGGCAGGAATTACATTGTAATATCCATCATCTAGATCCACACCACGGATATCAGTTGGACGAGAGATAACAAAGAAGATGGTGTCATCTAGAGCAAAGAAAATAATTTAGAATCTTAATATTAATATATTTCAATTGCTTTTTATATTTTCAAGGAGTAGCAAAAGATACAGTGATATACATGTACATGTAATGTATTTGAAGTAATCATAGGAAATAGTATAAATTTACATACTATGATGCCAGTACATCAGTACAATTTAAAAAATGTTTGGCTTTATCATCAGCACCATCATCACCATCATTTTCATTTATGTGGCAGCTGTAGGTGGTAGAATCTATTCCCATCAGAGATGTTTCTCTTTTCATTTAACACACACTTCTTATGGGTTTCATCCCTTGATATCAACCATTAACCGAGAATTAACCCCTAATTACAAATTTACTTATATTAGAAGGTGTAATATATTCCTACTTATTGGCCTAAATCATTTTCTAATAAGATATCAGAAAAGGGTATAAATAAAGATATTCCAACACCCGGTATCGTCTCCTACTCATTTACATGGGGGCTGCCATTTTCTTGCTGATTTGGAGTTGTACATGAACCATTGAGAAATGTTCCAGTCAGGAAGATATTTTGAATCCAAGACCTAAATTGATTTTCTTCATTACCTAAAATCCCATATGTGACGAAAAATATAAAGTGGGTGTTTACATGTATTATAAAAATTAAATCTTTATAATGATATTTTTAAATTGTCTGGTTTTGCTTAACAAATATCTATTTTCGTGGGTTTGCCAAACAGAGCAGAACATAATATATGCAGCATGCATTCTGACTTTTCAAGTCCATTATCCGAAAGCAGGTGAATGCATAGTTTGCCGCTATAGATGCTCAGGGAAGAAGCATCCATAAAATTTGAATTAATTTGCTCCGTTCCATAGGTCACAGTATCAAGAAATTAGATTTCTATTAAGCAAATATCGATTTTCAACAGAAATATATAAGAAAATCTTCAGTTTTAACATAAATTGAAATATCTATTCTATATTTTTAATCTCAAATGGGTTTTTAATTTTGAAAAAAGGCAATTGGGCATTTGGATTAAGAAAATATTCATGTATACATTAAAAAAATGGCAGCCCCCATGTACTGCTAGCAGACGATACATATTGCTAGCAGATGATAAATTTTGGTCAGAAAATCTTGATTCGTATCGATCTCGTTTATTTTGACGCGAAGCCATATAGTCTAACAAGTAGGAATAAATAACACCTTTGAACACTATCGTCTTATTTTTTGAGGTTAATTCCCCTTTAAGTCATTACTACTTTTTGAGTGACTGATATATAACCTAATCTAATCCACACAATAGGCATAAATCTAACTCACTGATGCAGGTCTTGTTATCAGTGTGTAGCTTCTTAAGATGGGGGCAAGCACAGGCAATTCCATGTCCATTCAGCAGACATAGGTCAGAACAACCTCCATTGTTCACACCACATGGGTTTGGTTCTGCAACAAATATAATCATTAAGGTAATGTTTACATAAATAGAAAACTTGCAGTATGTACGGCATCACTGTTAATCAAAGATTAGTATCTAATCACAATTTTAAAATCTAAGAATGCTCATTCCAATGCCAAGGGTTCATATAAAATTTCTTACACTTGCTATAATAGTCTATTGATCTTATTACCTCATGCTTTCTTTTAGACCAATGGATTTACAAATTACTTACTAGTCAATTGCCTTTTAAATGATACTCACAGTTTTTGGATGCTATACAAACAATTGCAACCACATATATTTCAAATAGAGCAGGTGATATAGGAAATAATTGTACACCAAGATCCTTCCATTGCAGAAAGTTAAGTATAGTGCAAGAAGGCTGATACACATTGTACAAGGACAAATGAATAATACTAACTTTGTTGCTGCCTGTAAGGGTGATATACATGGATGTCAAATGGCTGAGTACTTGTCTTCTGCATAGCGGTTACATTCTGTCCTGTGAACTTATTAGCTTGGTAGACTGTGTTACTTCGCCAATCAGTCCAGAATACACTCCCCTCAAACACAGTAATAGCAAATGGATGATAGAGAGAGTTGTGTCCCTTTAAGACAGTGAAGATATTGGATCCATTATACAAGGCAGCGTGAATAGCATCTGACCTGTGATTTAAAGGTATACATCATCTTTTACTTTGTCTGTTTGAATACCAAGATGTTCTCAAAATGAATTCTCCTTACATAGAGCTCTTAACGATTTCATAATGATTTAATACTTTGTTCTACCATCTAAAATATAACAAAATGCAGTTTTATAAACTTTTGTTCCAACCATACAATAAAACATGCCCTTAGCTTATACATAATGTCTATCCTACATCATTACTAATCGCTGTCCACTTTGTGAACAAAGGGCTGTATTTATTCTCATACTAGCAATTCTTGAAATCAAAGATTCTTACCTACATGTACCTGATAGCTACTATAACTGTATTGAGAGGGACAACTGTAGATAAAATGCTGAATAATACCACACAGCACCTGGCTGTAAATTGAAATCAAATCCTTGCTTCTAAAAGTCATGGGACCAAGATGACATAAGTGTACTGATTTTGAATAAATAAAGTGTAAACAAACCTTGCATCTATCCAGTAGATTCTTTTCTCTGAGTAGTCAATAGTAAGTCCATTAGGCCAGCCTCCTTCAAGCTGGGTGATGTTAACAATGATACTACGATTAGCACCACTCATTGTAGCTCGTTCTATGCGAGGGGCACGGTTCTCCCAATCAGTCCAAAACATTAACCTGTACACAAAAAGATCATATACTACATATAAATGAAGAAAAATATCTACAAACATACAGGAGAATTGCTTTTCTTGGTCTACAAAAACATGCCTGAATTACTAGCTGAAAAATGTACAGTAATATCTAAAGGATAACAATAATAATTTTTACTCCTTCCAATATCAGTTCCAATATCTACAGTCCTACAATGTAAGAACTTCATATTGCAAGTTATTATTCATAATAAAAGCAATAAATATTAATATTCCCATATTACAAGGACCAGTACATAACACTGATGCAGTCCAACATGAATCAGTCTTTGCTTGCATACACAAACATAACATTACACTCATCTCACAGCATATGCTACATGTATAATCTTACCCTTCAGTAGGATCAAGAGCAATAGCCCGAGGGCTTTCCATGTTAGATGCAACCACAGTAGTCCTCATAGCTCCATCTAATCTAGCTACCTCTATCTGATCAAGGTGACTTTCAACCCAATACAGGTTACCCCCAATCCAATCAACTGCTAGCCCTTCACATGTGGCTAACCCAGCTTCAATCACTGGTTCTATGTTTCTAAGACCTAAGGGGAGAAAAAAATACAGATCATGTCCATTCATATACTGACACCTTTATCAAACATTGTCAGGGTTTATATCAGTTTGCACGATTACATTTGTTCAATTTAACAATCATAATTGAAATTTCCAATCACTATTAAAAGAATACATGGTGTAACTGCAAGTCTCGCTCATATGTATCTTCACCATAGATGCCTTCAAAGATTACATAAAAACATTCCAAATGACTCTTCAGGCATATCAACATAGATTAAGTACACTTAAACCACTTTTATTTTCACTTGAAAATGTTCAAAAGTATTAAAGCTCATATGCTTTGTTTTTCAACTTTACAAGAATAATTCTAGTTTGTTAGCCATTGTGTATCTCAGTGCTTACTAATGACAGTGTGTTTAAAGCCTAGTGATACCTGCATTAGGAGAGTTCTCATCAAGCCATCCGCGATAAATTTTATCATCTACCACATCAGTCCAATATATGGAGCTATTGCTATAATGGAAGTCAACTGCGATACTGTTGTGAAGGTTAAACACAAGGACATTGTACTCGCTGGTATCCAGATTGACCCGACGAAGCTGATTGCGGTTAGAGAATATCAGGTATGGGTTGGCTGTGGCTAAGGAATAAATACACATACAGAAGAAAGAGGAAACATAAGAACCAAGATAAAATTATCATCTTATTCTTCTAGTCATTACTTCGAAATCCAGATATTTAACTAAAAATACATTGACACTAATTGGCAGGGTGAAGCACCCAGAAGCAATATTATTTTTGTAAGATCTTAAATCTTATACTATTTGCACCATATGGGAATGTAAATTAGCAAAGCCATCAATTATGAACAGAAAGAAAGCGTAAATTATCTAGCATGTGGTTGCAAACATGTCCACATCTATCATATATTGTTCAATAAAGGGTATCACAATCAATTTGATATCAAGTGTTCACATGCATTCTAATCTTAATGATAAATTTGAGTTCTGGTCATGCGATTACATTGTGAAAGAAACTGTCTTAAAGCAATTGGGAAAGGTTGATCATGTCTACATAAGAATTGGTGTATAGTGTGAGGTTTTTAAATCATCAAAGTGATAAGAAATTGACCAAATCTCACTGAGAAGCACATGCACTGCACAGAAATGGATATATGGGACTGCACACACATATGGCATGAATGTTCGGCCCGTACACATCAGCTATTTTCGTCATGTTTCAAATATGAGGGCATTTGAAGAGCAATCCTTTTCCGGGAACAAGGCTACTATGTTGTTCTTTCAAACTGACATAAGAATGTGAAAGCTCATAAATTATTTTTCACCCTTCCCAGAAGTCAATGTTCTCTTTAACCCTTTGAGTGGTGTGGGTGGTTAAAACGATTCAAAGCTAGATATCAAATGAACTTTGTATTTCCTCTTGAAATTCAGAACAAGTTCATAACTTTCATGTTTTATTAAACCTGCCTTATTAAATCTGATCTACATGTATGAAACATGTTTGTAAAAATCTTATTGCAATGGCAATGGAGCTTACTTCCAATATTCACTGTAATATGTTCCATATAGGGCTCCATTATACAGTGTATAAGTACATGTATGTCAAATGTTAGTGTAAGCCCTATTAAAGAGGAACTTATTGTCCCTAAGTTAGGTGTGCAATCCACCAATAAATGCTGCATGAAGTGGTTCTACTACTTACCATTGCTCTTACAAGTCCATCCATCACTAGACATCTGATAGCCAGGATAACACTTACAGACATATGTTCCCTTCCCATTGATACACTGTTGACTGCAACGACCTCGTTTGTTACACATCTTTGTGTCTATAACAAAATGGACAGACGAGAATCACAATTATTTTCACTTTCAATTTAATCTTTCCTGAAAATTGCAATTATTACATGAATCTATGATGCATAAGTTTATAATGCAAAACCAAAGCAAGAACAGGTTTGTAAAAAAAAAATTTATTCAAAATTTCTGAGTAAAATCTAAACCCCTCAAAAAAAGTTTGGAAACTCAAATATGATTGACTATATCTATATTGCCATTGCACAATCATTGCCATGTTTATTATCATTAGAAAGTGTAATTATTTCTCTTTAAAATGATACACCATATGTTATGATTTTGCAGTCATGGAATGTGCAGTGTATCAAAATTATGGGCAAGGTCAAAAGTGAAAAGTTGTAAAATGCACTGCTCTTGTTCGGCTGTGCATTCTTTCTTTGAAGAGTGTAGGGCTGCAATGTTTTCAGATGATCTTCCATGTTCAACATACACATTGCATGAAACAAACATGCATGGAGTCAAACAAATATACAAGCACTAAAACAACCCACCATCCGTTATCACTTAAACATGCATGAGCATTCAAACAAACATTCAATACATTTCATTTCACAAAAATTCATCTTTGCAAAAAAAAATTAAAAACGAGTACGAGAGAAATTTCAAAGCTTAAATTCAATTTTTTTTTCATGTGTATGAATTTTGTTTTTCAGGACTCTTTAGAATTCAGCTTTCATGGGTGACCAGTTGGGAACAATAGCCGCACAGTCATTTACAAAATTCACACTCTCTTATGTCAAAGAAGACAAGTGCTCTGCATAACAATTCCAGTGCTTACCAGTACATTTTGCAACTTTTCACTTATGACCCTGACCCTTACTCTGATGTACTACTCATTCCAAAATCAAAACAGAAATGGTATCATTTTAAGCCATGGTTTCAATGGCCTTACGACCGTCTGCCGACTTGTGACAACAACAAAAATCTGCGACCATCGACAACCAATCTGCAAAAGGCATCGATCCGCGATCAGTCGCCTATCAGTTGTGGGATAGTCGCCGTTCTGTTGTAGGCCAATCGCTGAACATCAAAGACTGATTGGCCAACGCTTGTAGGAACGGTCGTCAATTGGTCGACGATACACTGATGGCTGATGTTCTTACAGCAGTCGGCGATATACAAGGCGACTTTGAATCACTGGGGCAAAAATGTCTAATTATATATTTATTGCCAGGTTGTGATGAATAGGTCACCAATTATTGAATACATGAATAACACGAATAATACATAATTGTATGGGTTCAAAGCAAGGATGCATAAAAATTTAACAAGTTCGTGAAGAAGAAACAGCTCAATATGGCTCTCCCATTTCTACTATTGGCTAGCAAGTGTGTGGTCCATATATCAAATCTCTGTTATAAGCAAAGCTAATTTCAAACAGGCAATACAATCAAAATTACTCTTGGGTTGATTTCATGAAAATCTTTGGGATCATTTTGATTACTGTTGGTTGCAGGTGCTCGGTAATAGTTTGGGAATCAATAGGCGACTGGTGGTTTATAACTTATAAATTAATTTATAGACGACCATTGCCAAACTTATTTTCAACCTAAATCCGCTGGGCGATGGACGTTGAGCACTGAAGATTTCTTAGAAAACCAAGAAAAGCTGTCCACAACCAATTTGGTCGGCAAAAGTTTTTCGATGCAGCAGTGTAAACCTCCAGCTGACAAAAATGCTCCAACAACAAGGGGGGCACAGAAATGCAGGGCTGTCATCCGGGGCGGATCCAGGATTTTGTAAAAGGGGGGGGGCACAGAAATGCAGGTCTGTCAACAGGGGCGGATCCAGGATTTTGTAAAAAGGGGGGGGGGGCACAGATATGCAGGGCTGTCAACTTTGGAGGGAGATCCGTATTTTAAATCGCTCAGTGGGGGGGGGGCAGAATTTGTTTTCGCCAGCCCTCCAGAAGTCGCTCAATGAAAAGGGGGGGGTTATCAGATTTTATAGGGTCCATTATTTTCTGACAAGCAACAAAAAGGGTTATCAGTTTAAAAAAGGGGGGGTGGTACAAAGCATACTTTTCTTTCATAAGGAGGGGGCATGGGCCAGGATCCGTAAAATCCGCCACTGTCATTAATATTGGATCCTGGATCCGCTGTGGTTGGCGACAGGAAGGGCATCCGGCTGCAAAACCCTTGCTCCAAAAAACCCTCACAATGGCAGTCACAAGGAATGGGCACCAACCAGCCCGAAGGTTGGGGTGGGCGGCATCAGCCTACCACAAAAAGGAAGGTGCAAACCCTGGCCACAAGCCGCGCAAGCGTTGCTTGCAGAATGACGGGAAGCCTGATAAGCGGTTTGAGGTCAGGTTGGGAACGTGGAAGGTTGGGAACGTGGAACGTGGGGAGTATGAGAGGGGGGAGTATGAGAGGGGGGAGTATGAGAGGGGGGAGTATGAGAGGGGGGAGTATGAGAGGGGGGAGTATGAGAGGTAGGAGTACGGAGGTGTGTGAGGAATTGAGGACAAGGAGGGTGGATGTGTGTAGTGAGCAGGAAGTGAGGTGGAGAGGGCAAGGTGCAAGGTTTCTGGGTGCAAGGTTTCTGGGTGTAAAAGGAAGGAGGTATAAAATGTGGTGGTCTGGGAATAGTCACTATGAACATGACAAACAAAGAAGCGGACAATTTATGCTGCTCCTCATTGTACCCTTCACAATTGCACTGGTTAACAAAAGAACATCCATTCATTGCTATCCTGTAAAAATATGTAGAACAGGTGTCACATAATAGCAGTGAAGGGATGTCCTTTTGTCTACTAGAGCTATTGTGGAGGGTACAATGAGGAGCTGCATAAATTGTCCGCTCTCTTTGTCACCGTGTTCATAGTGAGTGATGGAATAGGAGGGGTGGGAACATTGGTGAAGGAGGAGTTGTGTGAGAAGGTTGTGGAGGTACGAAGGAAGAGTGACAGAGTGATGGCAATAGTGATGGCTTTTGGGGAAGAGGTGATGAGAATAATATGTGCGTATGGTCCACAGAGTGGCAGAATGAGTGCAGAGAAAGAACGGTTCTATGATGAATTGGCTAGTGAGTGGGATCTGCAAAAGGTAAATGAGCTTGTGTTGGGTATGGGTGATATTAATGGACATGTTGGAAAGCGTATTGAAGGTTACGAGGGAGTGCATGGAGGTAATGGAATTGGGGAGAGAAATGTGGAAGGAAGGATGTTGTTAGAGTTTTGTGATGAAAAGGAATTATGCGTGGTAAACACGTGGTTCAGAAAAGGGGAGAAGAGGAAGGTGACGTATAGCGCAGGGGGGAAATGAAACAGCGATCGACTTTGCACTGGTGGGTAAGGGAAATAGAAAGTATGTGAAAGATGTGAAGACCATCCCTACCGGCCTTCAACATAGGTTGGTGGTTGTGGATATGGATAAGAAGAAAGTGAAGAAAGTGGTTAGAAAGGAAGTGATCGAGAAGAGGAAGGTTTGGATACTTAAGGAAGAGGATACAAGGGCGAGATTCGAGGACAGAGTGGGAGAGCTGGTATGTGCTGATGCACCGGACTTATGGAAGTGTTTTAAGGAGGGAGTGTTAAAGGCATGAGTGTTAAAGGCATGTGATGAAGTATGTGGGAAGAAGAAAGGGAGGAAAGATCAAGGAGATACGTGGTGGTGGAATGAGGAGGTGAAGGAAACGATAGCAAAAAAGAAGGAAGCTTGCAAGGAGAGGAGTGAAGATGGGAGTGAGGCGAACAAAGCTAAGTATAAGAACATGAAGAATCGTGCAAAAAAGGTGGTTACAAAGGCAATGAAGGAGGAGGCTAAGCAGGAGTTAAGAGAGCTAGGTGAGAAACCAAACAAGGTATTTAAGCTTGTGAAGTCAATGAAAAAAGATGGGAAAGATGTTGAAGGAGGAAGATGTATGAGAGGTAGTGAAGGAAGATGGAATTTTAGTGAGAAAGATAGAGGGAAAGTCTGGAAAGAGCATATGGAGAGAATTATGAATGTGGAGAATGAGTGGGATCAGAAAGTGGAGGCAGACTTGGTGGAAGGGCCGGTTGAGCGAGTAAGTCGGGAGGAAGTGGTGAAGGCGTTGGGGGAAATGAAGGCAGGAAAGGCTACTGAACCCTCGGAGGTAAGTGTTGAAATGATAGTGGCGAGTGGAGAGACTGGGATTGATGTGATGATGGAGTTGTGTCAGGCTGTGCTGATGGTAGAGGAATACCAGATGAGTGGGTGCAGAGTATTGTAGTTCCGATTTTAAGGGAAAAAGGGATGCAATGAATTGTGGGGCATATAGGGGAGTGAAGTTATTAGAGCATGCAATGAAGATTGTAGAAAAGTGCTGGAGAAGAGAATACGTAGTATGGTGACAGTGGACGAGATGCAGTTTGGCTTTATGCCAGGTAAAGGAACAATAGATGCAGTGTTCATTCTAAGGAGGTTGCAGGAGGAGTACCGAGATAAGGCAAAAAAGTTGTATATGTGTTTTGTTGATCTGGAGAAGGCATTTGACAGGGTCCCGAGGAAGGTAATGGAGTGGGCAATGAGGAAGAGAGGCATACCAGAGGTAATAGTAAGAGCAGTGATGAGTTTTGAATGATGGAGCAAAGACAAGAGTTAGAGTTGGGTTAGGGCTGTCTGAAGAGTTTGAGGTGAAAGTTGGTGTACACCAAGGATCGGTGCTATCACCACTGATCTTTGCAAGTGTGGTTGATGTGGTTACGGAGAGTGCGAGAGAAGGTCTGATGACTGAGATGTTGTACACGGATGACTGGTTCTGTTGAGTGAGACGATGGAGGGATTGAGAGAGAAGTTCTGGAAATGGAAGGAAGCATTTGAGAGCAAGGGGCTGAAGGTGAACCTGGGAAAGGCGAAGGTGGTAGTTAGCAGGGCAGAAGGCGAAATGTCTGCGAGTAAGATAGATCCATGTGGCATATGTGGGAAGAGGGTAATGGCAGATTCTGTGATGTGTGTGAAATGTAGGAAATGGATCCATGGAAGGTGTGCCAAAGTAAGGAGGGTGACCCCAAGGCTAGGGAGAGATTTTATGTGTAGTAAATGTAGGAAGTGTGCTGGAGGGTGCATGTGATGGAGAAGTTGTGTGATGAGGTCGAAACAGTGAGTAGCTTTTGTTATCTGGGGGATAGAGTGAACGCAGGTGGTGGTTGCGAGGCAGCTGTCACAGCAAGAACAAGATTTGGTTGGATCACGTTCAGGGAATGTGGAGAGTTCTCGTTGAAGGTGAAGGGAATGGTCTATCGCAGCTGTGTAAGACCAGTGATGTCATATGGGAGTGAGACATGGTGTTTAGGTGGGAATGAGCTGGTGATCTTGACGAGGACGGAGAGAGCAATGGTGAGAGCAATGTGTGGAGTGAAACTAATGGATAGAAAAAGGAGCAAGGACCTGTTGGAGATGTTAGGACTGGAAGAATCAGTGGCTCAGTTGGCAAAAGCAAATGGAGTGAGATGGTATGGGCATGTGCTGAGAAGGGAGGACGGGCACATTTTGAGAAAAGCTCTGGAGTTTGAAGTGAAGGGCCCGAGGAAGCGAGGACGACCGAGGAAAACATGGAGAAAACAGGTTGAGGAGGAGTGTAGAGGAGTTGGTTTGAGGAGGGAGGATGCCATGAATCGTGCGAGATGGAGGGTGGGTGTGAGAAAGATTGCTACAAAGTGAGGTAAATCCGGCCACCCCCGTCAACGGGGAATATACCCGGATCAAAACTGGATTGATGATGATGATGATTTGCTACCCTAGTAGCCAGGGCAAGATATGTGCATCCGGAGCCTTTAATAGGCAGGCCTTACTTTCAATAGCCAGGGTGGGCATATAGAGTAGAGTAGGTTATTTTCAGGTGTATGGCATTACAGACTTTTTGTAAGGACATATTTTTGTTGGGTTGTGGCAGCCAAATAGCTGTAGCTAGCTCACTCTGACATATGATTTTGGAGAGAGAGGAGTGAACTCCAGCAGCCTACAATTTAGGGTGTTTTGCTTGCAGGCGAGCAGCAGAGCGTGGTATAGCCATGCAACCCAGTGCCAAGGCTGATGTTCCCCTCTACTAAGAAGCCAATTTGTAAGCTATATTTCATACTGTATTAATATGTCCATAAAGTTGTTTAATTACCAAAAGAACATGCACTATATTTTGGAATTTGCAAAACATTTAAGAATATTACAGAAAACTCTATTTCATGTGATGTTTTAAGAATATTTGATGTAACTCAGTTTAGCAAAGTCTGTTTAGACAAATTATCATTTTTGGTGTCAACTTTGAGTCAGATGTTTCTAAGAAAGTATTTCAGTAATGTCTTTTGTGAATTATGAATATGTATTTTTTAGAATATCATAAAGTCAGTAAAACAAGCTGATTAATATTTTACAAATGTATTAGATAAGAAATTGATGTCTAAAATAAATATCTGTTTTGGAAATAGATATTTGATAGGATCTATGTTGCTGTTTTGTATTTTAGACGGCGGTCATCGTTAGGTCACCGTTTGGTCACCATAGGGTCACCCCTTTGGTTAAGAATGGATCAGCATTCTTGACAGTCAGCAGTCACCAAGTTATGGAGAGGCATTGAAGCAATCACTGTCATCTTCGTTGATCTTCATAGTCATCTTCCTTTATCTCTGCACTGCTCATCATCGCAGTCGCCATCACGGTCGTCTTTCGAGACATCCTTCTTCTGCCGGCCATCGCTAGTTGCACTTAAAAGACTTTCGCAAATTTTCATCCGCGTTAGGGTTTGGTAGGGTTATTAATGTTACAGAAGTCTTTGTCTTAATTTTAGACTTCTTCAAATATTGGAAATTTATTACAATTGTCATATTTTCTGTTGTATATAACTTCTTTGAAGAATATGATCAGTATTAAATTCTGACTCATTTATATTCTTGAGTTCAGTGATCTTTCTTATTTGGGGCTTGTTAAGCAGCCCATTTTATAATTTAAATCACAAAAGTATTCCACTTTGTGACAGTGGTGTTCGCGTCAACACGACATGATGCGACGCTACCTACCCTTACGGACTAAGCCCCAACAACTAGTTGCAGACCGCTGACAACCAAATAAAGATTGAAGAAAACCTCTTTGAGGTCTCAGACAACCAACCACCGAACAGCTGTTTTCGGAAGTCGGTAAGGCCAGTGAGACCCTGGCTTTAAAGAGGAATAAACACATTTTCTAATGATACTATAAACAAAGCGATGATTATGCCATGACAAGGACGATGTAATTATCAAACTTGAGTTTCCAAACTTTTTTAAAGGGGTTTATATAAGGGAAGTTTAGGATTATTTTACTTTAATAACACATGGAAAAACCTTTTAGAGGCTGGACACAATTCTTAACCAAAGAACACTGGAATAAAAGCAGTAATCATTTCTCATTCTGTTAGAGATATAGTTACATGTACATGTCCCATATTGTTTGACTGGATGTGGCCAAAATTTAGAGTAATAATTAGAAGTTACATGTACCTAACTGATAAAGGCAGAAATGAAAGTATACATTGTCAAGAATATAAATTCTTACCCAGATTGCATCTGGTTGAGTCGTCAGTGTCAATGACCTTTCCCTCAGGGCAGTAACACATGACCCCTTTCTTAGGAGTCACCTGACATTTCTCTTTACATGCTGCCTTGTCACACATAGATAAGTCACCTGATATCAGAGAGATAGGTTTATACATTTGCTTTCAACATTTGACTGGATGTCAATTTTTTTTTTCCAGACAAGCAACATAAAAGTTCCTTTTCTCAACCAAAGTAGATAAATAGGCAAAATGCTTTAGTCAGTTACTCAATGCACGCAGGTGTTATATCACTTCCATAATTATCATAATATCCTAACTAAGATAAGTCAAGTGATATACTGAAGACATAAACCATTCATAGATGACTGTAAGAAACAGTCCTCCATGAATATACATGTACATGGATACGTAGGAGACACACTGATTAGTCACCTAGATACATGAAGAGCTACATGTACATTAGATATATCTACAAAACAAATTAAAAAGTGGTGTCAATGATTAGCAAAGGATTAGTGACAACCTACAGGATAAAAATGTAGTTGACTAAAATTCTGAATTCATTTGATGCATCACTTTTGAAACACACTGCTATAAGTATATAGAGTATTATTGATTTTGTTTTAAATTTTAACGGGTACTTACTTTAGGCTCCTATTGTTACACATACATATACAGCGTATTATCAAGGGTTTTTTTTTCTTCTTCAAATTAAAGACAAATTGGAAAAACAATTAAGAAAAGAATCAAGGGCACTTACAATCTAATTCATCCGATCCTCCAATACACTGTTGAGCTCCATCACATATGTTATGCAATGGGATACACATAGTGTAGTTCTCACATTGCCATTGGTTTACATCACAGGGAAGCAACTCTGTTATGAAATACCACAACTTATGATCCATACAAATATTGTAATATAATGGTCAAGAATATAAACAATGAAATGAAAAGTTATAATGATTTACTAAGATAAAAAAGGCCTATAATGATCAACACAAAATATGACATCTTTATAATGATGTAGAAAAAAAACTCATATTCACTTTATATATTGAGCTATATGTGCTTTGTACAAAAAAATAACATAACAATCAAAAGAGAAGATTGTTGACAGTTCATTTCTAAAGAAATAAATACAGTTTGATTTCTTCACTAAAAAGTTTTAAATTAGATCAACTCTGAAGTCACCTTCTTAACCATTCTATCAATTGCTTTTGAAAAAATGTAATAACTGTTCCCTTATGATACTTTCAAAGTGGCTGAAGAAAAAGAGTGACTTACGGCAGTTGTATTCATCTGATTCATCTTGACAGTCTGCTATACCATCACATTGCCAGACATCAGGGATACATTTGTTTTCATTTGGACATTTGTAATGGGTTTCTTCCCTGCATGCAGGAACTGCCAAAAGAAGATATAGCATCAACAGAATACAGGATTAAATGTAAACCACAGTAACGATCAAAATCAAAACTTTTGTACAACCTAATTATATATGACCACAATGATATCTCTTGTATTCCTAACATACATGTATCAATGAAAAACTCATCTAGTCAGACAAATTTCCCTTCAAAGCATACTGAAATAAGCAAAGCAGACTGAGATAAGCAAAGCAGACTGAGATAAGCATTCTTCTTCTTTATGGTGAGCCCACATCCTTCATTTTAACTGAAGATTATTGTAGGCTGATTTTCCCTATGAGGCAGAAATATCTTTTCTTTATGTGGATCATATCCAGGTATATACATGTATATATATATATATATATACATAATTCCTACTCAAGGCGATTTTTTTGGCAAAATATTCGACGGAAGGGGGAAGCCAACGTTAAGTCAATTTTTTCGATTCGCCGTAACGTTTTCGGCACTGTTTTTTTCCCATTTCCGTACGGATAGGAGGCATTCTATTGATATAAAGGTAGAGGGCGCCAAATTACTTATATTACTACAAAGTTTTGTTCGGTAGAGAGAACTCATTTTCGTATAATATAACGTGGAAAATCAAGAAAATTATAACTAATTTTGTTATTTATTAGATAAATCTATGTATCTACCTATTTGCTAGTTTCCTAAACTATGCCGTCATTTGAGAAAAACTAAGTCACAAACGCGCATGCCCCTGCCCGCGCGCGCGCTCCCCGTCCACCAATCATGATCGCGCAGCCGCCATGCTCTTCCTCTTCCGAGCAGTCAGAGACAGAGTCTAGGACATGTTGCCAGACAAGGAGAGGGGCTGGAGGGAGGGACATACATGTAGGTAGATACATAGATTTATCTAGTAAATAACAAAATTAGTTATAATTTTCTTGATTTACAGCAATAAATCAATGTATCTACCTATTTGCTAGAATAGCACGGATAAAAACCCGGGTGGCATGTCCCAGGACGGGAAGAACTAACGCGGGGCAGAAAGGGAAGACGAAGCAGCTCTCAAAACAGAGGTAGCAAACCTAACGTCACCCGAAGGAACATCCTTAAGATAGAAGGATGTGAAGGAGGTAGGGGAACGCCAAAAGGCAGCCCGCAAGATATCTTCCAAAGGAATACCCTGAAAAAGCGCCAAGGAAGTAGAAACACTCCTGGTATCATGCGCTCTTGGAGGATTCTCAAACAGAAAAGCCTCCGAATCCGCAGCTTGGATAGCCTCGACAATCCAACGGGAGATAGTCTACCGTGACGCTGGGGAATAAGGAAATGAGAAAGAGCTGATCATCCTTACGAAAAACCTTAGTCCTATCCAAGTACCATTTGAGAGCCCTAACAGGGCACCAAGAATTATCCTCTTTGACAGAAGATAATTCTGACAGAGGACTCCAGAACACTTCGATCAAGCCAGAAGAATCCGTCTGATTCTTGGCAATAAACAAAGGTCGAGGGACAAGACGTACACCTTGCCTTTTCCATCTTATATGCCCGGGCGCCGTAGAGAGAGCCTGAATAGTGCTTCTCTTCTGCCTAGAAGCAATAGCGACAAGAAAGGCGGTCTTAATCGAGAGATGGTGTAACGACGCTTCGCACAACGGCTCAAAGGGCGTTTGGCCAAAACGTCCAAAACCAAGGAAGGCTCCACGCAGGAGTCAACTGGCGATTTGCTGGTCGTTTTAAGAAGAACGACCTCAGCAAATGGGTCAAGAAGGGAGAGTTCGAAACTCCCAAACCATCAGAAAAACCAAGGTGAACCGCAGCAATAGCTGAACGGTATCCACGAATGGTATAGAGAGAGATCTACCCTTATCGAAAAGGGCGATCAGGAAATCCGCAATAGCACCGACCGGGGCAGAACGGGGAGAAACTCCCGTCTCCCCACACCAAGCATGGAAGGCTTCTAATCTCGAGTTGTAAACAGCTCGGGTAGATTCTCTTCTACTCTGGACTATGAACTGGGAGGCTCTCTCTGAGAGTCCTGCAGTCCTCGCATCCTCCCCGACAGAGGCCAGGCGGTCAAATGCAGAGCCGCTGGACGAAGGTGGAGGATCCCCGATAGGGGCTGAGCTATGAGGTCTTCTCTCCGGGAAAGGGAGAGTGGCCGACCATCCAGCAGAGACAGAAGAAGAGGAAACCAAGGTCTCCTCGCCCAACAAGGTGCTATGAGCAGAACCCACGCCTGATCCTCCTGAATTTTCCCCAGGACCTGAGGAATTAAGGAGTTCCCCCACTGAAGGGAGAACGCATCGAGGGCCCAAGCTCCCGGATCTCGCACTCGAGAGCAGTATCTCGGGAGGCGATGATTGAGAGATGTCGCAAACAGATCTATCTCTAGAGGGACCCAGACTGAACTGAGGTAATCGAAGACCTCTTGATTCAGTGTCCACTCGGAGGGAAGGCACATGCCGCGGGACAGAAAATCTGCAATCAGATTGTCGTGGCCGGGAACATAGGAGGCGATCGGAATTACTCGGTGAGACCGACACCACCTTCAAAGCTTGACGGTCAGATCGTTCAGGGTAGTGGAACGAGTCCCGCCTTGTCGGTTGATGTAGGCAGCAACAGAGGTGTTGTCCGTCAAAATCAGGACGGAGCGACCTACAATCATGTTCTCGAAATGACGGAGAGACTGCCATCAACTCCAATACATTGATGTGGGGCAAGGTGCACAGGTGTGACCAGTCCCCCGAGACCACCTGGTCCGAACAATGGCCGCCCCACCCCAGAAGAGAGGCATCCGTCGAGATGGTGACTGACGGAAGGGGCGGGCGAAGAGACTTGCCTTGAAGAAGGAACGACTCTTTCGACCAGGGGATAAGGAGGCGATTGATTTCCCCGGTGAGAGGAATCCACACCTTGAGAGAGTCTACACTGAGCTTGAAAAACTTCAGAAGATGAAGTTGGAATGGCCTCATATGAAGCCGACAGTCTTGGAGGACATCCACAAGGCTCGATAAGTGGCCCAAGAATTGGAGCCATCGGCCTGCCCGAACTCGACGTAAGAGACGAAGAGATCGAGCTAGTAAGACAATCGCTTGAACCCTCTCACGACTGGGGCGGGCAACTTGGTTCACGATGTCTATTTCCGCACCCAGGTAAATGGGCCTGCGGGTAGGAGTCAACTCCGGCTTGTCCCAGTTGACTATGAACCCTACTCTCTGTGTGGTACGGAGAAGTACATGTAGGTCCATGTGAGACTGAAGGACGGACACAGAGCTCGCCACCAGGAGCCAGTCGTCCAGGTAAGTGAAAAGTCTTAGACCGCGATACCTGAGGAAAGCGGCTAGGGCAGAGACTACTCCAGTAAAAACTCGAGGTGCCGGTTTCAGACCGAAAGGTAAGGCTTTGAACCGGAAAATTTCGCCTTGAAAGGTGAAACCTAGTAGGTCCCTTGAAGAAGGGTGTATCGGTACGTGAAAGTAAGCATCTTTCAAGTCCACCGAAATGGCCACGTCTGACGGTCTGATAGCCGGAAGAATCGAGGCCAAGGTTTCCATGCGGAAACGCTCCTTTGGTATGAAGGTATTTATGACCTTCATATTCAAGATCATTCTGAGCTTCCCCGAGCGTTTGGGAATTACAAAGATAGGGGAGAGACACAGATGGGGGTGGTCTCGTACCCTTTCGATCGCGCCCTTTTCCAGCAGCTCTTGAATCTCTGTGGAGATGTGCTCTAGAAAAAGGGGTGAGAGTGTAGGAGGGTTGCGGCGGATGGCTCCGTGTGGGAGGGGCTCTGCGAGCTTTATGCAGAAGCCTCCTCGCACGATGGAGAGCACGAACTTGTCGTCGGTAATTTCTTCCCAGGCGGGAACTTGCGGTGCACGAGTGGGCTGATAGCCGGAAGTGACACCGCGTCTAGGAGGTGGAACGTTAGCCTGAGCCTGCGACTTCGAAGCCGAGGACTTAAGGCGTTTGAAAAGTTCCGCCGCCTGCTTGCGTGATTCAACTTCAAGTTGGATCACCTCAGTCACCTTACCTCCAAAGAGGTGTTGACCGGAGTGGGGAACACTGGCCAAAAGGGCAGGTATGTCCCCGTCCTCAATGCCAAGAGAGGAAAGAGCAAGCTTCCTCCTAGCATTGGTGGCTAGCGCTGCCGTAACAGACAGCTCCGACCACAACGAGCCCGTCAAAGACAAGAGGGCTTCGTCTAACAACGGAATGTCCGAATCAGACACTGGAGTTCCTGGCCCCTAGCCCGAAGGGAAAGGAGCGTACCCAAGTAGGCAGTCAGTCTCAGGCCAGACCTGGAATGGGCTTCCATCAGGTTCGGGAACTTCTCCGCTTTGGTGTAACTTGTACTCTTAAAGTTGACACCAAGCCTTCCACCTACATGAATGAGGTCACTGGAACAAGACTTTCTCGTAAAGAAATCGAGAGTGTCTTGCTGGGAGAAGGTGAAATCCCTGGCCAAGGGACGAGCCGTACCAAGAAGGGAAGGAGGGTGAGAAGTGAAGTCATTGTAGACTCGCTTAAAGTCCTCCGTAAGAGGGATTCCCTTGGAGGGACGCTCACCTTTGAAAAGGACAGACGGATGTCCCGAATCGACCCGACTCGGTAAAAACGTGTCGGGAAGATATTTCTCCAGCAGGGCTTGAGTATCTACCGCCAAGGACCGAAAGGTCTGGGGTGTAACCTCAGCCTGTGAAGAGGCATCATCCTCCGAGAATCCCAACTGCGAAGCCTGATCCCAAGAAGGGCGGTTTAGGCAGTCCCAGGATTCCTCCCCAGGCGGAGCACCAAGTGCCGCTGGAAGGGGAGCAGCCCCGACCGGACGATCAAAAGCTGAACGTGGTCGGGAGACGCCCGAAGAGGGGCAGCAAGACTCATGTGTGTTGGAGCCCAACAGCGCTGAGCCGGATACCTGAGCAGAGGAACCGGATCCCAATCCACTGGAAACAGTGGTGGAAACCAAGGGAAAACCAACGTTCCTAGCCGGATAACCGGTAAAACCGGATTCGGGAACCAGAAAACCGGTATCCGAAACCGGAAACCGAACCGGATTCGGACCGGGGCGGGTACAGGTATTGGGGTCAGGCGTGGTGGGGGGTACGGACATAGAGTCCGACCAACCACTCTTCTCCACAATGATCTTCAGATAATTCAGAAGTGCATGGGAGACGCTCGACTCAGAAGAAGTAGTCGCCCTCGGAGGGCTAACCCGCTTCTTCTTGGCCCCCCCTGACACAGTTGGTGAAGACTCGGTCGATGTCACGGGGAGAGTGTCCGCCCCGCCGGCCGGCTGGGCAGGACTCTGGTGCTTACGTTTCTTGGGCAGGCGAGCATGCTTACCGCTCCCTTTACCCTTTGAAACGGGCGCCGCTTCCGTAGTAAGCCCTGCACTGGGTACATTAGAAAGATCACGACTCCTTTTACTCTTACCCGCCTTGCTTGGATTAGAAGCGTGCAGAGAGACAAAAGGAGCCGACCCCTGAGCGAACACATCTGTGGCTAGAGAGCGAGAAGTGTCACTCGAGCGAGACGAACTGCGGGTTGGGGTACCACCCACAGTTTTATCGGTGAGAGGTATTGGCCTAGTGCGGCACTCACTCTCCCGGTTTATCCCGCATGAGTTGGTCGTCAAAAGGACGACGAACTCATCACGGGGCGAGCCGTACACGAGGTAAGCCCTAACTTACCTACAGTCGAAGCTCCGGGGAAGATAACATTGGTGCGAGATGAACCTCTCGCAGCCAACCCTCCCAAGGCTAGGCGAGTCCCCCACTGGGGAAACACTAGCCGTATGAGACAGAGACTTTGACATGGCTGAAAATAAAGACAAGCAAACAAATCTAGAACTAATATATGACAACAACCAACTCACAATACGGAGTGGGAATAAACTCCTATTACGGAGAAACACAACGTTCTGATTAAACCGCCTGTCTAAGAGCGTTGAATCAACCACCTACAGACATGGGGGAAGAGCCCGAGGCAGTGTATTAGTACACCGTCTGTGAGTAATGCCCAGAAGGGGAAGAAAAACGGCAAAATAATTTGATTAAAATACCGTGAAGGAGGTTGACTTAGGAAAAGTCCGATACACCAAAATGTGTGTAAAAGCTTGGTGAACGGAATTTTTATTGCGAAAAGCAACCAAAAACGCTTTTGGAGGTAAAAATCTCGCAATTTAGGCTAAGACTTAGCTCATAGATGTCACTTCTCTGACGGACGAGAAAGGATGAGGAAAAGAAAGGAAGAGGAAGAGCATGGTGGCTGCGCGATCATGATTGGTGGACAGGGAGCGCGCGTGGGCAGGGGCATGCGCGTTTCTGACTTAGTTTTTCTCGAATGACGGCATAGTTTGGGAAACTAGCAAATTTGTAAAATCAGCACTGATTTTCTTATTTACTATATAAATCTATATACCTACCTATTATGCCTGTAGTCTTGACTACGGGACCCCTTCGAGAATTTAACACACATGAGTCACAATATTGTGCGCACCCCCCGTAATCCTATTGTCCCCTTCGCCACTCACGCGCGTCAACACGCTACGGCCATCTTCCTCTTTTGCGAGCAATCCCAAGTAGAAACATGTTGCTTGCAAGGTGAGGGGAAGGAGGGAGGGTCATAGGTAGGTATATAGATTTATATAGTAAATAAGAAAATCAGTGCTGATTTTACAAATTTACTGCAATAAATCATATATACCTACCTATTATGCCAGACCAGCGCCAACTCAAAGACCGGGAGGCATGTTTCGAGCAGAAGGGAATAGGATTACACCAAAGACTACAAAGAAGACACAGCGGCCTTCAAGGTGGCTGACGCAAACAAAGCTTCACCTGCGGGAACATCCCTAAGGTAGCAAGAAATGAAGGAATTGGGCGAACGCCAATAAGCAGCCTTCAAAATATCAACAAGCGCCACACCTTGAAACAGAGCCCAAGAAGTGCTGACACTACGAGTATCATGAGCACGAGGCTTACTGTCGGATAAAAGAGCCTCTGTGCCAGCGGCCCTAATAGCTTCAACGATCCATCTGGAGATGGAATCAAGAGAGGCAGGAGAAAAAGGCTCTCTAGTGATCAGGAACAACTGATCATCCTTACGATAAGACTTAGTCTTATCAATATACCATTTGAGAGCCCTTACAGGACACCAAACTTTGTCCTCACGCACACGCACCGAAGAAAAGTTAGAAAGCGGACAAAGAAAAATCTCAACAGGGCCAGAGGCAGCTGTCTGATTCTTGGCAACAAAAGAAGCCCTAGGAATCAATCTAACGCCTTTTCTCTCCCAGCGAACATGACCAGGAGTAAGACAGAGAGCATGAAGAGTACTGCGCCTCTGCCCAGAGGCAATAGCTACCAAAAAGAGCGTCTTAACCGTAAGATGATGAAGCGAAGCTTCACCTAACGGTTCGAAAGGAGCTTTCGCCAAGGCCTCCAGGACCTTAGGCAGACTCCAAGACGGCACTAACTTAGAAAAAGAAGGTCGTTTCAGAAAGAACGAACGAATCAAACCACTTAGTAGCGGGGAATTGGAAATCCCCGAACCATCTGAGAAACCCGAATGAATGGCCCCGATCGCCGAACGGTAGCCTCGGATAGTAGAGATAGATCTCCCTTTGTCAAATAACGAGATTAAGAAATCCGCAATTGAACCAATAGGAGCCTTAGAAGGGGTTCGATTTCTCTCTTTGCACCAAAGGAAAAAGACCGAGAGACGGGAATTGTAAATTTCCCTAGTAGAAACCCTACGACTGGACATTAAAAGTCCGCGGCTCTATCAGAGAGACCCGACTGTCTTGCAGATTCCCTGACAGGGGCCAAGCAGTCAAATGAAGAGACTCCGGACTGTGGTGAAGAATCCCCGATAGGGGCTGTAACACCAGATCCGCTCTTAACGGGAGAACGAACGGTTGAGCCCTTAGGAGGCTCATAAGTTCTGGAAACCAATTCCTCCTGGGCAAAAAGGGAGCTATTACGAGCACCCGCGCCCGATCTTCCCTGATTTTCCGCAAGACACGCGGAATCAGTTGGAAGGGAGGAAAGGCGAATCCCTGAAGGTTCTCCCAGCTGAGGGAGAAAGCATCGAGAGCCCATGCTCCCTGATCGCGAACACGGGAGCAATACTTCGGCAGCTGGTGATTTAGCACCGACGCAAATAGATCCACTTCCAGTGGACCTAGGCAACTGCGAATGCGGCAAAATACCTCCGGATGGAGCGTCCATTCCGATGGAAGATACCTGCCCCGAGACAGAAAATCCGCAATGAGGTTTTCCCGACCGGGGATGAAAGAGGCCACGGGTGTGATTGCCGATTGATATATGCCGCCACAGTAACATTGTCCGCGAGAATCAGAACCGAACGACTGAGAAGTCGACTTCTGAAATGGAGCAAGGTCAACAGAACTGCCATAAACTCCAGGACATTGATATGAGGAAGAGTCCCAAAATGAGACCAATCCCCCGCAACCGTGCTGCCGTTGCAGTGTCCTCCCCACCCCAACCGAGAGGCGTCCGTCGAAACCGATATCGACGGAAGAGGGGCAGAGAAGGACCTGCTTCGCGCGAGAAACACCTCGCTCGTCCAACAAGAGAGAAGAGACTTGATCCTTACTGGTACTGGAATCCAGACCAAAAGAGAGTCTTTTCCCGGCTTGAAGAACCTGAGGAGATGTCTCTGAAAGGGTCTCATGAGGAGCCGGCAGTCCTCTAAAACATCGACTAGACTGGCTAGATAACCTAAGTCTTGAGTAAGATTGACGAGCAAACTAGTCTCGTCCAACAAACAATCGCGCAACTCCGCTAGGAGAAGCCAATCGTCCAGGTAGCAAAAATAGCCGAAGGCCGCATCGCCTCAGAGAGGCTGCCAGCACGGCTACAACCTGAGTAAGAACCCGAGGGACTGGGCACAGCCCGAAGGGAAGAGTGCGAAAACGATAAGTCTCTGAGAGGAAGAAAAACCCCAGAAGATCGCGCAAAGCGCGATGAACGGGAAAGTGGAAATACGCATCTTCGAAAACTATCAAGACCGCGTAGTCCTTCCTCTTGATCAACGGAAGAATGGAGGCGAGAGTCTCCATCCGAAAATGTACTGAAGTTTTCCCGAGCGCTTGGGAATAACAAAAGTCGGAGAAAAGGGAAAAAGACAGCCTGTGAGGTGACCGAGTTCCTATAGCACCTCCTGGGAGCGGGGCGGACAGATCTATGAAGAATCCGTCTCGTCCGTCAAAGAGAACAAAAGCGTCCCCGGAGATGGCCTCCCAAGCGGGGAGAAAGGAACGAAGACAGCCACCAACCAATACTCTGCGACGGTACATGACCGAGGCAGCTGCAGTGGAAAACTATGACCACTGCAAACCAAACATGACGCTCAAAAGAAGCACCGCTTCAATGCGTCCAAAATCCAGCTAGAAATCCTCCGCAAGAGAAAAACGCTCGGAGGAATCCCGCTGCCTGAACCCAAGCAAAGCCGAACCCTGCGCGCGGGTTGACTAAAAGTCAGGGAAAGTTTAGAACAAAGCAATCGCTTCTACCCCACAAAGGGAGAGCAACTAAGGCTCTGCCTGCCCCAGCGATTCGGAAACCGAAGCTTGAGAGGCCGCTTCCAAAACTGCATCCGCCTGAAATAATCGTGACAAAGAATCACGAACAAAGGCCGAAACGGTCGGATTCACGCATGAACCGCCATAAGCCTCCTCACCCGACGGAGCCCCGAGGCTGCGAGACTAGGAGGCGCATGTGATCCCAT
Organism: Heliocidaris erythrogramma; assembly: GCA_025617745.1. Taxonomy (NCBI): domain Eukaryota; kingdom Metazoa; phylum Echinodermata; class Echinoidea; order Camarodonta; family Echinometridae; genus Heliocidaris; species Heliocidaris erythrogramma. The sequence goes on along the minus strand of CM046856.1, from coordinate 202,857 downwards.
CACAGACAAAGAAAAATAAACCATAAAAGGCTAATTAGTCTCGATGTCCGACCCAAAAAAGGGACAAGAGCAGGGGATGTGAATCCTGGTACAAGGGACCAACCCTGAGTCTGGGCAAAGCCCATCTCACACTGAACATCTCAGCTTGAGAGACCGGAGGGTTAGCTAAACCCGATGGGCAAGAGGCAGGCAAAGCCTTGCCTCTTTTAGCCCCTTCCCTAGGCTTCTGATTGGCCCAAAAAGAGCCTAAGTCGAAACCCGCTTTTCAGAGCGTTTATTCGGTTTCGTTCGGATCCCCGAAGCCCTTCGGGAACACGAACCGAACCCTCCGCTGAGGGACGCTCACCTCCCATTATGGGAGAAGTGCGCTGAGGGTATTGAACCCAAAGACGCGCACCAATTACCCATATCGGCCGAGCAAGGAGATGCAACAGCCATGGGCCGGACGCCAAGGCGCCCAGAGCAAGGGCGGACCGGGATGACCCGGCAAAGGAACGCCAACAAAGGACTCAGCAGGAATCCCGCTGCTTAAACCAACGCGAAGTCGAACCCTGCACGCGGGTTGACTAAAATTCAGAGAGATATCTGGATAACAAAGCAATCGCTTCCACCCCACAGAGGGCGAGCGATTGAAACTCCGCCTGCCCAAGCGATTCAAAAAAGAAGCTTGAGAGGCCACCTCCAAATCTGGTTCCACCCGAGTGGAAAGAGACAAAGGAACGCTAACAAAGGCCTCAGCAGGCAGAGCCCCGCATGGTTCAACGAAAGTCTCCTCGCCCAGCGGCGCCCCAAGGGCCGCGGGAAATAGGAGGCACATGCGAAACCAACTCAGACAAAGACGAATCCAACACAAAAGGCTGATTAGTCTCAAAGTCAGACCCCTGAATAGGGACAGAAGTCAGGGTTGAAGTAGCCGGTACAAGGACCAACCCTGATTCTGAGCAAAAGCCCGCATCATGCTGAACATGTCAGCTTGAGAGGAGCTAGCTGGGTTAGCCAGGCCAGACGGGCAAGAGGCCGGCAAAGCCTTGCCACTTTTTGCCCTCTTCTTGGCCTTTTTCTTGGCTGGCTCGACAAGAGTCGTAGCCGAAACCCTTTTGTTAGAACGCTTAATCGGATTCGTTCGGATCTCCGAAGCCACTTCGGAAACACGAACCGATCCCTCCGCGGAGGGACGTTCACTTCCCCAAAAAGGGATTGGAGCGCTCATGGCGTAAGCCTAGAGAATCGCCCAAATCACCCATATTGGCTAAGCAAGAAGATGCAGTAGCCATGGGTTGGGAGCTAAAAGCTCCCAGTGCGTGGGCAGACCGAGATGACTCGGTATGTGCCCGATGACTACTAAAGGCGTGTGAACCCGCTATTGGACCGCTCGAAAGCAGCAATAGGGGAGCACTAGTAGTCACGCACTCAGGTGAAAACACCTGTTGCTCCGAAGAGCGTCCATAATTGTTAGCTCGAGCATTCCCATTAGCTGGCAATGTAGACAGCCCAGGAAGTACTCGTTCCCCCATATGGCGTTTGCCGGGGGCTAGGGTTTGAGAACCCAGACCAACATGGACTAAGCCCGTGGGTTGCCCTGCAGTAGTGGGGCGCGTCTCCCCTAACGGATCAGAGCGAGTGAACGCTACCGTACGGGAAACAACCGCCCCCCCTCTGGTCTCAGCGACCGGGGGATTGGATTCGTTAGATATCCAAACCACTAGAATCTGACGCCACCCACCCCGAAACCACGGGCTTCGGAGTTGACAATCCCGATTCAGTTAACGCCACCCGTCCCGAAGCCGCAAGCTCCGAGACTGGCAAACTCTGCAAGGAAACACCACTAGGCAACTTACCCTTAGCCCTCCTCCCTCCCCCATGTACCGAAGTACTCGGGAGAGTTCTGGAAGGCCGAGTCGTCTTGCTAGACGACTCTTCGGAAGAAGCAGGTCTCCGTGACCTAGCTGCTTCTTCTTCCGAATTCATACCACTGCAATAAAACAGACAATAAAGTATACTTTTCGAAATAAGAAATACTTCAACTGAATGCAGTAAAATAAGAGTAAAATTTATTTGGGAGATACGCACAAAAGATTTTCACAGCCAAAAAACCGTAAGAACAAACACCGAACCCAAAGGCTCGGTGACAAACGGAAACACCCGCAAACACACAGAAATATCTACGTGGGGCTGACCGTGAAAGGGAAAAATAAATGCCAAGAAAAGGATATCAAAAATCCCTTGCAATCGGCAAAAGTGACTACTAAAACACACAGTACTATAATCTAAGCGAATATAGGTACCTAAAAGTGCTTTAAATGTGCGAAAAAGCGCACCTAAAAGATACTATACGACCTGATTTCAGGAGCGCTGTGACTATACGTCCTATCTCGTCGGGGGCGAGCAAGAAAGAGGAAGATGGCCGTAGCGTGTTGACGCGCGTGAGTGGCGAAGGGGACAATAGGATTACGGGGGTGCGCACAATATTGTGACTCATGTGTGTTAAATTCTCGAAGGGGTCCCGTAGTCAAGACTACAGGCATAATAGGTAGGTATATATGATTTATTGCAGTAAATAGGTAGATACATTGATTTATTGCTGTAAATCTATATATGTATAACTCCTGGGTATCTAACGTCTTAAGTTGGACTCCGGGCGATGCCTGTTTTTGATTATATCAATAGTTTGGGATTTTACTAAAAATACCTTATCGCACACAAAAGGTAGTTATTATACGATTCTTTTTGCCATAAATGCAAATTGAATCAAATTAATTCGAAACATACATGTACACTAACATTTTGAATCCATTAATTCTCTGTAACGTCCTGTTTGCGATGATATACGTATGTACCATTAAAAAAAAAAATTCGCCTTTTAGTAGAAGCTAGGTATATATATATATATATATATATATATATATATATATATAAGGGTTTAGGGTTAAGCCTAACCCTAAAGCTTACTCACCTACATCTACTGTACAGTTTTGTTCATCTGTTCCGTTGATGCAATCTTCTTCTCCATCACATTTCCAAGTTTCAGGGATACAGCGCTGCTCGTCACATTGAAATTCATGTCTGTTACATACCACTGGATGGAAAGCTGTGGGAGAAATGGTTAAATTATAAGGCATGTCTTTTGAAATTGAGGTTTACTTGGCGAATAATTATGAATTCAAATCCTCAAACAATCTTTAAGAGCATCATCAAGTATACCCAAAGCCAAAATATCGCTCATTTTGCAACATTTCCTTTTTGACCCTTCCCCTCATTTAGGCCGCCCGCACAAGCCCCATTCAGCAAATCATATCAAGTATGTTATGGTTTGATAGAGAATTATCCAGCTTTAAATTGATACTCAATACGACCTACATGTATATTGTTCTCATTTTAAAAAAATATAATCGTTCAAAGCTCACATTCCGAAGAAATATTAGAAGTATGCAGAATCGTCTTGCATGTTGGTTAATTGTGAAAAATTTAATATGTTTTTATGATGAAAGGATGGTTTTTATAGCAGTAGGTACGAGGAAAACAGTTGCAATTTGCTAATGCAAAGCAGGGTGTACCTTACGTACTTAATTCATTTCTTTTGTTCATGTACAGGCGCCTAACTTGCAATTCAAATTAATGAAACTGCACTGAAAAAACATGTTTTTAGAGTAGTGAATGAATTCGAATTGCAAATCATCTGTTAAATTTACATGAACAAAAGACAAAAAGAATTGAAACGAGTATACATATATAAACCCTGCATTGCATTATGAAACGAAATTGCAACTTTTTTCTTGTGCCAACCGCATATTTCCATAATGAAATTAAGTGTTTTATTGATCAATCATTAGCAAATAACCAATGAAAATGTGGATACTAAAAAATCTGCATACTTTGCTTTTTTAATCAAATTCATCAAATATTTCCCGAGTTATTTTAAAAAGTGTCAAGGGGAACTTACTTATTTGGCTGAGTATATCTTGACTTGAAAGTTTTAGACACTAAATACCTGGGCCCTGTTGCATAAAACTTACCATTAACAGTAACTTTGCCATCAATGGCAACTCCCATGGAAACCTTGATTTTGATTGGCTGTTGAGTGATGTTACCATGGTAGTTACCATTGATAGCAAAGTTACCATTAATGGTAAGTTTTATGCAACAGGGCCCTAATATTACAAAAAGTTATAAAACTTACGGCATTTTTCTCTTTCATCACTGCCATCGTCACAGTTAGGTACCCCATCACAGACAAGATCAATGTTGATACAACGAAGTGATACATGACACTGGAACTGGGTTTCATTATCACATGAATATGCACAGTCTACTTCATCTGATCCATCACCACAGTCATCATCTACAAGAATATATGATCACATGCACAATTATATGTATTACATAATCAGTAAACAGAATGCCCTATGAGCAAAAAAATAAAATAATAAATATTCATATGTTGCATATACATGTGCACGTACATTGAATGACAAGTAGTACATGTACATGTACACTATGCTGCATGTGTAGCACAATGTTTCTGCATTGCAATTATGAAACACATTTTTTTTTTGTCCATGTACTCATTAAAAAAGAAAAAAAGAAAGCAATTGAAGAGATGTTTACCTCTGTCACAAAGCCATGTTATGCTGATACAAGCATCATTGGCACACTTAAAGAGTCCTTCACGACAATAGCCTGCAGAAAATACATGAAATGCATGGCTTAAAACAATACAGGGCTTAAAGGTTACAAAATTACATGTAAGTCATTCCACTACAAATAATAATATTTTGTTTATATTACAGTGGAAATATCTACACTTCCATTTAATTTTGTGATCTATCATTACAAAACGAATGCAAAATGAGCCATTCACAGACTTACTGAAGCTTCTTCACAATTACAACTTTTCTCTATCATATGAATAAAAAAAAAACTATTTTTTTTCCTCTCCTATCTTTCCACTGATCTCCATCTGTCTCTGAGCTCCTGCATCTATTATAAATATATTCAAGTCTCTCTCTCTCTCATACAATTTCATTTCAAACTACAAGATCTGTGACATGTTAAGTCACATTTTCTTCTTAATTTTCATTTTCTCACATGATTTACGAATACATATATGTCATTAAACTCTGACAACTTCCTGCTTTCTCTATGTTCCTCTTCAATTATATACAATCTCAACTTTGGTTATTCATATACATGTCGCAAAACTGTCATGTTTATATATGTAACAGAATATAAAGCTGACTTACTGCAATTTTTTTCATCACTACCATCTCCACAATCATCCTCTTGATCACACTGCCATGATGTTGAGATACAGCGACCATTATCACATTTGAATAAATCAGGATCACAGGTCTTCTCTGTATCAAGAGAGGAGCAACTTAATTTAGTTAGATATTATTGGGCAATTCAAGGTATTTGGTCATTTGATGTCCCATACATTACCAAGTAGTATGAGTTCTAAACATAACTAACATCAAATCTGCCATTTCACTCTTGTAGGCTATTAAAGGGAAATTAACCTCAGCGTATGAATTAGCTTATTTTGAATGGTGTAGTATATGCCTCTTATTTGATACATGCAATTTCATGTAAAAACACAGGATATAGATATAAATCACTATTTTCCAGCCAAGTTATCGTCTGCTAGCAATAATAAGGGGGCTGCCATTACTTTATGTGTACACGAACATATTTTTCATCCCAAGTAAAATTTCCTTCATCGTTAACTTGTAATTGATTTTTAGAGGACAAATATATATTAGATAAAGTCACATATTCTGAAATGTAAGTTTAGTTTTATATATTTTTTAAAAGGTCTTAATTTGTTCATAAAAAATATACTTCATAAAAAATATACGTCAAGGACGGAGAATTGACGTCAAGGACGGAGACAATCGTAACAATACCAAAACAAAGCAAGGAATCTGCTTTACAGGATGGCTATTAGAACTCATGGGTCGTCAATTATCTAGGCCCATGGCCAATAACAATCGTAATACAATCAGAACAAAGCGACGTATCTGTTGTAAAGGTAGGCTATTATCAATGCATATGGTACCTAATGATCCGTGTCATGCACAAAATGGCAGCCTCCATGGAAAGACGTAGCAGACAATAGGTGCATCTAGAATATCACGTGGGGTTACTTGTCCTTTAACTTAGTACAATAATCAGACATACTAACCTCTTAGATATGGTTGGTAACATCTGGCACAATATCCCCTTTTACCTCAGACATGATAGCTATTAAGGATTATTAAAGCTTTATCGATTTTCAATAATAACTAGAAAGGCCATCAAAGGCGGCAGACCCACGCCTTAGTGGCGCTACAGATCGAGTAGTTGCATTCTTTCCCTAATCGATTCTTTCCTGTCACTATATTTTATATTTTTCTCTTTTTTTATCGCAATAAAGACTTCCGTGTGTGTGTATGTGCGTAATTGGGTTTTTACAGACGTGTATCAATCAGATATGATTATTTATGTCTGGGACCGACCTTTAACGTCACCGTCCGAAAGACGTGACTCAGTCTCGAACCTGGGTCCGCTGAATCAGTTTATAACTTCCACTGGTAGCTGGATTACAGGCGCACACCACAACGCCCAGATTTGGCATAATCTACTATTTAATACATGCATGTAAAATATTATGGTTACTTATTGTTATTATTATGTAATGTGGCACAATGATACTGCATGTGAATATAATTGTTTGTGTATTTTACCTTGATTATTGTGAAAAATGTTATTTTTAAAAAGGAAGTAATAAAATATTCTAAAAAACAAAAAAAACTATCCGAAATGAAGTTCCCATAACCGATCATCACCAAAATCTAATCGATTCTTTTCCTAATCGATTCTTTCCTGTCACTATCCGAACTAAAGTTTGGGTCAAAACTTCAAGGTCACACAGAATTTGCAGGGGTCAACCGATCATCACCAAAATCTAATCGATTCTTTCCTGTCACTATCCGAACATTCCCTGAAAATTTGGTGCAAATCCGTTCACCCGTTCTCTACTTATCTTGTACACAAACAAACAAAAAAACAAACAAACATACGGAGCCCTTTACATAACCCTGCCGATTTTATCCGCGTGGGTAATAATAATAATAATAAATGTAACTTATAAAGCGCCAAATACAACGTATTCTATTCCTTCAATATCTATATCAATCTAATATCAACCTAAGATTACTGTTTAGCTTAATTAGTTGAATAGTCCATTACCTTATCTCCAATCAGTCGGATAGAGTTCATAATAGAGCTCATAACAATCCACTCTGTGAGAGAAAGGATACTTTAGCAACTCTTCTTTTACATGTGCTACCTCAATAAATAATTGTGTGCCTTATTCCATTCTTCTACAAATTAAAAAGTCAATGACAAGTGAGAACTGTATCCTATTCTTTTCTCTTATATATATATATATATATATATATATATATATATATATGTATCTCAAAAAGTTGAAAACTAAACGTTTAGATAAATAATCTTTAATTATGAACCAACACTCTTAGATATCTGGATGAAATTAAGACAAAAAGTCGGACTTACGAATGTGGCCACTGCATAAGTCATGAGTCTCGTCACTGCCTCTATTATCTCCACAATCATTATCACCATCACAAGTCCATCTCAAGGGAATACATTTATTGTTGGGGCATTGGAACTTGTTAGGTCCACATGTCTGATTATCTATATATGGAAAAAATATATTCAACCACAACCCTTCAAGTTCAAATGGATGTATCACAAGTTTGGTAATTTGTTGGATACAGGCTCTTGGTTATAATACAAAGTCATAAAGTTCAATTCATCACATGTTTTTATTGTTGAGCATAAGCATAAAAAGGGCATTCAAACAAAACTGTTTTTGTTCATTCCCATCAATGAAACATTTCGAATGTGGGGTCTTACACATCTTATTTTCTGCACCATCACTTTTCATTATATTCATGAATGATGGGTTAGTTCATTCTATACATACATGTAGTAAAGCATGAGATTTGTGATTGCAAATAAAATAAACATTAAGAATTGTATTTCATGAGGGATGTGCTACTTACAACAGCCACCGTGAGTTTCATCTGTATTATCTCCACAGTCATTATCCCCATCACACAGCCATGTCCGGTCTATGCAACGACCATTATTACACTCAAACTCATCAGAAGATTTGCTACATCGAGAATACCGAACATAATCAGGATCATCTAAAAAAAAAATTAAATAAATGGATGGAAAGTCATTCTATAACAAATCAGGTAACAATAGCGTGCTTTGAATACAAAATTATTGAAAATAATTTACGAAAACTTACATTGTACTTCAATTTAATTTTATGGATTTCGGAAGAATCACTTTTTACCTATTTTCTACATTATGTGTGTGATGTATCTGTTCAGTATACAATCATCAATACATTATGTACATACTTACTGGTAATCCTTTCAAATATCTTTCCTCTTATCCCATGCAGATAATTTTTTTTTTCAACTTTAACCCTACTGCATGTGTCATCAACTTTACAAACATACATTACAAATAGGAATTGAGTTTTAAACTTGTTCCTGTTTTTTACCTTTTTGACCATATTACAGTGTTCCGCGATATCAAGCTACACACTTCAAGCACTTACTTTAAATATCAAGAATTGCTACTTCTTTCTTTCTCCAAAAGTATACAATATAGAAATTGGGGCCGGATAAACCAACCACAGCACTCGAAGGGTTTTTCACACCCATGACCAACACCGCATTTAATCTTCAAATCCATCATGAGCAGAAATGTCTGTGTTCGATTACATTAGGTTATGATGAGAATTACCTATGCGAATCCCATGGGAACAGATGTCATGTTTAAAACTTCAATGACACTCTATACTTGTGTTGAGAAGAGAGGTTTGATCATTTACAAACCTGTGCAATGTGTTTCATTCATGAGTTTCATTCCATTCTCACACTGACAAACTTTTCCATCAGGGACAGGCAGACATAGATGCTCACAGCCTCCATTCTTTAAGGTGCATGCATTCGTACCTGATTGGAAAAATATCAAACACTGTGATATGAAAGATATAGTTTTTCTTGGTTATAATGCAAATGGTGAAGTAATGTTTGTACCATCTATAAATCCTTTTAGCATATGTTTGGAGTTTATCATAAAAAATTCACATACATGTAACAATTGCAATAAAGCTCCATGTTCAATTCTCGCTACCCCAAATACGCAATTTCGCCAACAGATGGCGTTTGTCATGCAAACCACACATGCGCAGTGCTGACAATATCCCGATTGGGTCGACAAGTGTTTGTCTTTTTGCATTGAAAATGTACACAGGTATTACAAAAATCCTCGAGTTTGAGTTTAACCGACATGTTTGAAAAGATACCATCATGATTTATTGAGACAATTGGTTGCATTTTCAAAATTTGAGTGGTTTATGTCATGCGATCCAAAAATTAAGCATTTTAGCACTCATTTTATTCATAAGCCGTAGTATTTCAATACGGACCGGAAGTGAAGTTAACGAAGATGCGGACCATTTCCATGCATAATATTGCCCTCTACGTCGAAAATTGCACATCTGAGGTAGCGAGAATTGTACAATAGACTGGTTCTGTAATGTATTCAATTCATGCACATTTCTTCTCTGAGCACCTAGTGACGAGCTGTTCCTTTAACCTGCTTTTATAAATGAACCTCAATGCTTGGATTGCATACATGACTTGTTGCTATGTCCTGCAAGCTTTTCAAGAACAACCTTTCTTTGAAAGGTACATGTATGTATAAAATTTGCATAAATTAATGTAGCGGTCTATTCCTTATTTTCCACAAATATATGTACATGTAAGTAAGAATCCTGGAAATGAATGTCCACAGCCTCCAATTTTTAAGAGCATGGAATTTTCACCTACATGTACATGTAGGAGGAAAACAATCAAGGTATTGTAAACAATGAAACTCTCATAAAAATAGGATATGCCTTGCTTCAATGTCTACAATGTGATACCAAATCCACCAGAAATTACGTGAAAATGAATGCCAAGAGGAACCAAAGCAAAAGTGTAGCACATTACCTTTTTGTGCATTAGCATCATACAGCTTGAGTTCAAAGACCAAGCCACCTTTACGCAACGACACAGGTGTAGGTGTTTCCATGGTAGTATCATAGCGATAGATATATCCTGTACGGTATTCTGACCAGAAGAGGATATCTTTATAATGAGTGATACCGAATGGGTGATTTAGCTGGGGTTGAGGTCGTATAGCCACTGTCTAATCATACAAAGAGTAAAGAAGAAGATCAAATCAATAATTTGTCATTGCTACATGTATCCCTTAAACTTAACCCTATGAGTGATAGAAGACAGGTCCTACTATCACTGTCTAATCATCTAAATCACCCTATGAGTGATAGAAGACAGGTCCTACTATCACTGTCTAATCATCTAAATCACCCTATGAGTGATAGAAGACAGGTCCTACTATCACTGTCTAATCATCTAAATCACCCTATGAGTGATAGAAGACAGGTCCTACTATCACTGTCTTATCATCTAAATCACCCTATGAGTGATAGAAGACAGGTCCTACTATCACTGTCTAATCATCTAAATCACCCTATGAGTGATAGAAGACAGGTCCTACTATCACTGTCTAATCATCTAAATCACCCTATGAGTGATAGAAGACAGGTCCTACTATCACTGTCTAATCATCTAAATCACCCTATGAGTGATAGAAGACAGGTCCTACTATCACTGTCTTATCATCTAAATCACCCTATGAGTGATAGAAGACAGGTCCTACTATCACTGTCTAATCATCTAAATCACCCTATGAGTGATAGAAGACAGGTCCTAATATCACTGTCTTATCATCTAAATCACCCTATGAGTGATAGAAGACAGGTCCTACTATTACTGTCTTATCATCTAAATCACCCTATGAGTGATAGAAGACAGGTCCTACTATCACTGTCTAATCATCTAAATCACCCTATGAGTGATAGAAGACAGGTCCTACTATCACTGTCTAATCATTTAAATCACCCTATGAGTGATAGAAGACAGGTCCTACTATCACTGTCTAATCATCTAAATCACCCTATGAGTGATAGAAGACAGGTCCTACTATCACTGTCTTATCATCTAAATCACCCTATGAGTGATAGAAGACAGGTCCTACTATCACTGTCTAATCATCTAAATCACCCTATGAGTGATAGAAGACAGGTCCTAATATCACTGTCTTATCATCTAAATCACCCTATGAGTGATAGAAGACAGGTCCTACTATTACTGTCTTATCATCTAAATCACCCTATGAGTGATAGAAGACAGGTCCTACTATTACTGTCTTATCATCTAAATCACCCTATGAGTGATAGAAGACAGGTCCTACTATCACTGTCTAATCATCTAAATCATTTTAAAGAAGCTCCTAATTGCTACAATGATAATATTAAAAGCAAATATTTCAAGTGGTCAAAAAGAGAAGCAGCAAAATTTATAGAGGGATAGGATGCATATTGGATGGGATTTTACTTCCACTATTAAAAAGCAATAAGCCATACTCATACCAATAAACACTTTTCTACAATTCCATCAAAGATCCTATTGAATTAGAGCAGGTAAGTAAATTATTTTGCTGTAATTTTAAAATAACTGGATAATAAGACATAATCTGACATGATAATAACAGCAAACTTACCCATTCACCTGTCCCATTGAGAAACTTTCTAGAAATTCTGTCATGAAATGCATCACACCAGTACAAAACTCCACGGTCCTTATCAAGACTGAGACCATTAGGCCATTGTAGGTATTCATTGACAAAGTCTGATCGATTACTACCATCCATAAAGGCCCGTTCAATACGTGCTACTTGACCAACACCTTCAGACCAGTCTGACCAATACATATACCTGTAGGTCAGATGTTAATACGACTGTTATCATACAAACTACTTTCATAGAGCCTCATACAATAAAGAAATGATTCATGGGCTTCACAAAGGAAGAAAGAGAAGGGAAAGAATATCTACATAGAAACAGGAATAAATACGTTCTACACTTAGTTGAAAATGGCCCTCTTCAGCCTTTGAAGTTACATGTAATGTACGTCATACAAAGGGACAAAAACAAGTACAAGTCGGAACCATTTGAGGGTCTACAACATACATCAGCTGACTTCATGTTCAATCTCTATTCAAACACTTCTATCACCTTGGTTACAGGGGTTTGCTTGTTTTATGAGATCGAATAGGAATATATATGAAAACTTACCCATCATCTGGGTCTACTACAATAGCTCTTGGATGGGTGAAATTCTCTTTGAGTAGTAGCCTTCTCCTAGACCCATCTAATCTAGCAACACTGATAGTCTTAGATCCGTCATCAGTCCAGTACAGGTTTTTACTAATCCAATCCACAGCTATCCCTTCACAGTTTGTAATATCTATTCAAAACACAAATTAAGTCACAGTTTACAAAGGGAATTTACTGGATAAAAGCTGTTTTTCAACAAGGGAAATGCCCAGGGCAGTCTTACCTGCATCACACAATTATCACTTGGTGAAAATTCAAAGATGTGAGCCAGGTACCCCATTTGTATAACTTAAACCCTCTTCAAGTAAGATCTATTGGATGGGTAAGTTCATTTGAAATCAAGCTGTGTGTTTTTGAATATAGAAGCAGAATATGTGTACATGAAATAATTGCCATTGGGACACTTTTGGGATGGTGCCCTTCCATCAGACCCCCTGAAGATAATTATCTACTGTACTTGAACAAATTGAAGTCTCCTTCCCCTAAGAATGATTCCTACCTAGTTATGTTGCAATCTACATGTGGCAATACGTTTTACAGAAGAAGGAAAAATGTCAATTTGGTGTCACAGGCTTGGGGGGGGGGGAGGCTCCCCCCCCCCCCACCACTGCACTCCCTCCTTTAGGGATACATGTAGGTATTTGCACTAATTTAGATGCTCTTTGCCTACGGATAATTCTTACCTAGTTTGGTTAAAACCCCCATGCATGCATTTAAAAAAAATTCTCATTTTCACAATAGGGGCACTTAAGGGGTGCTGCCCCTGAGCCCCCTTAGAGGCAAGGTGCCCCTGTTTCCGAAATTGAGGTCTCCTTCCCCTAAGGATGATACCTACAAACTTTGCTAACAATCCTGCTTCAGGGCTTAAAGAAGAAGAAGCAAATATGAATCTAATTAGTGCCATTATTGGTGCTCTTGCGGGTGGTGCCCCCAAGACTCCCCCCCCCCCCCCCTTTATTGTTAGGTACTCCCATCTGTATCAGATCCTCCTTGCCTAAGGATGATCCCTGCCAATCTTGGTTGAAAGTTTTGAGAAGAAGTCAAATGAATGTGTACAATACATTACATGTACTGCACATGTATGTAGAGACAAAACTGAATTTTACCAAAAACTTAACCAAGTTAAACTGACAGTAGGTAACCTTTAATGTGATGATGAAAATGTCAGATTTGGGTATTCATGTGAAAGAGGGTGACATGAAGACAATCCCTTCCAAGAATGATGCCAAAATAAAGTAAAAATTCAAAAACTTAAAAAGATAAAGTTGAGTTCTTGTCACGCGATTACATAGTGAAAGTGATTGGGAAAGGTTGATCATGTCTAAATAAGGATGGGTGTATACTGTGAGGTTTTGGAATCATCAAAATGATACAAAATCAACCCAAACTTGCTCAAAGCACATACACCGCACACAGAAATGGGTATATGGGACTGCACACAGATGGGACATGAATGTTCGGCCCGAACAACTTTTAGCTATTTTTCGTCATATTTCAAAAATAAGGGCATTTGAAGAGAAATCATTTTCAGGGGCATTCTTACTATGATTTTCTTCCAAATTAGCATAAAAGGAATGAGAAAGCTCACAAATTATATTTCACCTTTCCCAGAACTCAACATTCCCTTTAACCTCAGGTTAAGTTTTTAATTTAACTCAATTGACCTTAATTGACCTTTGAAATTTGTTCCACATTATTTGTGATACTCTACAACCCTTGTGTTAAAGTTTCATGGAAATCAAACATACACTTTTGAAATGAGAGCATTTCCAAAATTGTTGGTACCGCAGTCGTCATCACAGTCAGAAAAGCGGCGCGTATGTCTCGTTTTTTGTGTACGCAGGCGAGACAATAAAAAGCACTGACCTTAGCTATTTCAGAATAAAAACCAGGTCTTCTTTATGTATTTATGAACATCTTCAATCACAGAATGGTCAAAATCGGCTTTGTCTAATTGCCTAATTTTGTTATGCATTTGAGAATGATTTTGTCTTAGTGCAAGTGTCTAGCATTCTGTATATATTCGTGTCTAATATGACTTGCTATTATTACTATCACTTACAGTCATTAAGCAGATCTTCCCGGTGTGTTCCATTGAGTTTTTGTCTGCCAATGGTATAGTTAGTTGAATCTGCATAGTAGACATAATCCTCTGCAGCATAAAAGTCTACGGCTCTAGGGCTCTGAAGATTAAGTATAGGCACCATAGATTCATAGTTTGGATCCTTGCTTTCATTGATAGGGATACCTCTTACAGATCCTGGGTAGCCTTGACCAAACAGAAGGAACTTGGCATTGTCTGCATTCCCTGATAACAAAGAAAATAACACAAGTTGCATTTACATTCTACTAAGTAGACCTATTAAAAATTGGGTGTGATAGCACAATAAAATTTAAAAATGATTCAAGCTAATGAGAAACGCTCAACTTACCATATCTACAGTGCAATTATTTGCTTCACTCTCATCTTGAAGATTTTCTTCACTTCTTATTTTGACATTATTAGAATAGAACAATTAAATAAATTTTAGCTTTACAAAATAGGCCATTCAAAGAAAATTGTGGCATCAGATTACAAAGAAAGGCTATTTCACTGGCTATGTTTAGCAGAGGAGAAGTAACAGAAAATTAAACAGATAGCAATATTAAGGTCACTCAAGAGGACAAACACTGTGAAGGACTTACTGATGCAGGTTCCATTCTCCAAGACATTATATCCTTGCTGACATCGGCAGGTAGAGGAGCTTTCACCAGCCACCAGGCAGAGATGCTCACACCCACCATTGTTCTTACGACATGGCTGGTTGCTTGCTGAGCACAAGTACATTATAATCATCATTACATTTAGGAATCATGTATTAAAAGTATCAGAAAAACTAGAGCAGAGGAGCATTTCACAAAGTGGAGAGGACAGATTGAAAATTCACAAACAATTGTGACTCCTCACTACAAAACGCCCAATAAGTAAACAGAGTAAATAGCTGAAAAAGGTTGCTGGGGTGGAAATTTCTATTTTAAGTTTTTTGTATTTTCTGAAATTTAATTTATTAATCTACCATCTGACAAAATTTGGGGTAAAATACAATGTTGAAATAGGTTTTTTCTCTCATTTAAAATGACCATTTTTTGCCTGGAATTCAAACTTTGTGTGTCAGCTTGCTGGGATCATACTTCACATCACTTTTCTGGTATAGCTCAAAAACTATGCACTGTCTGAATTGAAAATCCACAGAAACAAAGATATATATCTATTCTAATGGTATGGAAAGTTTCAACTCAATCCAATTAGAACTTCACCATGTAGGCTAGGAGTTTCGACTCAACCTTTTGTGCATCAAACAACAGGACACAGGTTAGGCGCTCTTAAATGGTCACTCTTCTTTAGAGCCTGTTTTCTCTATTGTTTGGGTCATTATAGCCTGTCTGATGCTCTGACATTCTCATTGTACTTTATAAGGGTTTGCTTAGTCTATACAAGACAAGTTATATATCATGTTAATGGTTAGAATCTAAGCTTTCATACTGCGCTGAAATTTTAAAAACCCACATTTTTGACTTGTTAGTTGTTTTGTGGTGGAGGTTCAATAAGCCAGTTCATAATTACAATTTGACATGTGCAGGTAAAGGTCATTTGCATCGACTACAATTGACCTTTATACACTGTCACAGATTGTGCACCATGATGCGCATTCTAGTATGATATTCGTTGTTAACAAGTAGCGTGTCCACCAAGAGGGTCATTTGTACCTTGTACTAATTATGAACTGGCTTATTTCTAAATCCCTAACTTAAACAGTGGACCCAACAATATACCTAACCCAAAACCAAACCTAACTTAAAACGAAAACTAAACTCCTACCCAACAATGTATTTTGGAAGGAATAAAGTTAAGAGCAAATGTAACTAGAGTATGCGTCCGATCACCACTCGAATGTATAGCATAATGACATGACCTTAAACCCAGGGCCTCCAAGGTAAAGACCTATACAATGAACCATAGAATTAAAGAGATTTTATGCCAAAAGTCATGTAACAAACATAATTAACCCTAACCCTAACCCACCGCATACTCTCTCTAGCTGAAGTTCGATAGCGAAGATTTGGGAAGATTTATAATTTAAACGATCTTTAATGACTGTAAAGTCCAATTCTGGAGAGATATTACTCTCCCACATCTTGGACATGTATGGACTAGTGTGTGGGGAGCAGCATCCTGAATGGAAGCACAGGCCTTCCGCCTTCTGCGATCTTCTTTGAGGGCTGCACAATGCCCTGCTTCAAAAGAAGCAGCTGCCTTCCTGATGCGTTGCCTCCATGCATTTCAATTCATTGTATGTACTTCCCACGTATCATGGCTGATGTTACACAAGGATAGGTTGGACTTTATAAGAGTCTTTGTAGCATTTACAAGGTGCTCCTCTAATTTGCTTGCCAGAGGAAACTTCTCTGAGGAGCATGATCTTGGCCAGAGGAAAGTTCTCAGAGCATGATCTTGGAAAGGCAGTTTTCCTCTATCCTGTAGATATAACCGGCCCAAGGCAGCTGGAGCTTCATATGGATGGCTTCGATGCTGGACAAGCCTGCTCTTTTGAGAAACTCAATGTTTGTCACAAGGTCTTGCCAGCGAATCCTGAACCCTAACCTTACAAAGACATATACAAAGTCCAGGTCTCTGCCCGTACAGGAGTGTTGAGATGACAACAGCTCTATAGACGCTCAATTTAGACTCTGTTTTGAGGTGATGATTTTTCCAGACTCTCTTTTGTAGTCAGCCAAAAGCACTGCTTTCTTTAACCCTCAACAGCCCCTTTTGGCGATAATTTTTTAACGCGAAAAGATCTCGTGCTGAAATTTCATGACTTTTTTCTTTCACGTCTCGCGCACATTTTAAGACCCTATTTGTGAAAATCGGGGGTACGGTTCCGGAGGTATAGCACATATTCATGACTAATGTCACAAAAAATGGCGGTTTCCAATAATTTTAAAATAGCTTATTTGCATAATTAATCTAATTATGAATATAAAATTTCAATACACATAGTCAATTCACTTAGCTGTCTTTTAGATTATATGACAAGCTACAAAAATGCCAAATTTGAATGCATTTTCTCCATAAATGGGGGGAAAACTGAAAAAAATGAGAATTCCTTGAAAAAATTTGCATATTTGCATAATTAAATAAGAAAAACAATGTATATCATAAATTTGACTATGCATTCTTGCACAATACATGATGAGACACAAACACGTCAAGTTTGGTCGCAATCGGTGTATAAATGGCCGAGATCTGAGGGGGGGCCAAATTAACCCCCCCCCCCCCCCCCCCGGGCTATGCAGTTTCAAAATAGTCCGGGCTATATAGGGTTAAAGAGTCTATTGTCTATTTCTTTGTCAAGGCTGGCATCATTCAAGATAGTGCTTCTCAGGTATGTGAAGTGCTTGACAGCATTTAAATCTGATCCCTCGATAGATATTATGGGAGGAGAGTATTCCACTGGAGGTGCAGGTTGGAACAGCACCTCTGTCTTCTTCAATCTGATGGATAGGCCAAATAACTAAGCCAATTCGGAGAAGCATATAGTGATTAGTTGTAAGTCCTGCTGACTGTGTACTAGTAAAGCACAGTCATCTGCAAAAAGCAGTTCACGAACAAGATGTTTTGAGTTTTGGTGAGCCTAAGATTGTAGAGTCCTCCATCTGCACAGAAACGGATGTACACTCCCTCACATAAATTTCTTGTGGCCTCCTCTAGCATCATACGAAAGAAAATTGAGAAAAGGGTTGGAGCTAAGACACAGCCCTGCTTCGCCCCTGTAGATATCACAAATGGATTACATGGGTCACACTTTTATTTCACTTGCCCACAATGCCCCTCATGCAACTGCTTCACTATGGATATGAATTTGGGTGGTCAACCTAGTTCCTCCAAAATCTTCCACATCCCTTCTCTGCTCACTGAATCAAAGGCCTTGGTGAGGTCAACGAAAGTTACATATTAGCCTTGTTTTGTACTGGTATTTCTCTTGTAATTGTCTCAGAACAAATATGTCTGTGGTGCTGCTGTTGGCCCTAAAACTGCATCGACTCTCTGGAAGGTTTGGCTCTGCAATGGTGGGCTGGAGCCTATTCATAAGAATCCTTGCTAGAACATTCCCAGCGATAGATGAGACGGTTATATTATGGTAGTTGGAGCAGTCTGCCTTTTCGCCCTTGTTCTTGTAAAGGGTAATGATCACAGCAACCCTTAAGTCACTAGGAATCTTGCCTCGCTCCCAGCAAACCATGAAAAGTTCATGTAGTTTAGAGTGGAGAACAGGGCCACCGTACTTCAGGGCTTCTGGAGGGATTCCATCAACTCCAGGGGATTTGTTACACTTCACGTGGTTGATAGCCTTCTCAACCTCTTGCAAGGATGGGTGCATGTCAAGTTATTCTTGGAGAGGCTGCTGAGGGATGTTGTTTATGACATCAGCTGACACTTGCCGGTTAACACTGAAGAGCAATTCATTGTGCTCTGAGCATCGATTGAGGATGGACTCCTTATCTGTACCTAACCCACCACATACATGTACAGAACAGTGTTAAATTGTGTGCATATGAAAATGGATTGATTCTATCATTTAAGAAGAACTCTATCAAACTTAACAATGTACATGTGGATGATTTTAGCAATGTGAAGGTATGTCCATAATGGTAGTGCTAGATATCATACTTACGTAAAGACTGTCTTTCTGGATGAACAACATGTATAGCACCAGCTCTATGTGTAACAGTAGACAACTCTGTTACATCACCAGTAAACTTATCAATGCTAATGATGGTAGCATTGGACTGCCATTTTGTTGCGTAGATGCAGTTCTCAAACAGAGTCATGCCATATAAATAGCTCACCTGCAGTCAAAATAAAGATACCAATCCAGGTATAAAGCATCATTGACAGATAAGAGACACATTCATAGATACTGCCATTCCTGCATGCAAAGAAAAAGTTCAAAATAATGACATTTCACCCTATAAAGGATGGAACAATGAGGGCAGCATTATCAAAAAGTAAAGATGTGTAGATTGTACCAAAATACATCTCCATACAAAATTTGAAAGAATTCCATCTAGAAATATGGCCTGCAGAGTGCACTCACGCCATCCTCCAAAGTATGCCCTTTGACCTTATAAAACACGGGACACTGGTGGCAGCATCACCAAAAACTATAGGTGCGTAGACTTTATCAAGATACACTTCCATATAAAATTTGAAAGAAATCTGTTATGAAATGTGGCATTTAGACTGCACACAAGAGTGCACACAAGACATCTATCAAAGTATGACCTTTGACCCTATAAAAGACGGATCACGGGAGGCAGCATCACCAAAATCTATAGGTTTCTAGATTATACCAAGAGACACCTTCATGCAAAATTTGAACAACATCCGTTGAGAAATGTGACCGCCAGAGCACACACAAACCATCCACAAAAATATGGCCTTTTACCCTATAAAAGATGGAACACTGGGGGCAGCATCACCAGAAATTATAGGTGTTTAGATTATACCAAGATACACCTCCATACAAAATTTGAAAGAAATCCGTCAAGGAATGTGGCAGTTAAAAGTACATACAAAGTACATACATGTATCCTCCGGCATTCTGACGGGGGATACAAATATAAAACTAGAAATATCACTGAAGATGATGATTAATACCCCCGCCCCGTGACAACAGCCTTTCGTGACTTTTGGTCGAAAACTGAGGAAGTAGTACGATCCGCAAGATTTTTCCCTGATTTACTGCCATAGATATGCCGTTTCCATGGCAACGCAGCTTCCGACACATCAAAAAAATATGTTGTACACACCTTCCCAGTAAGACCAATGTGTGTACCAAATTTCATGACTTTCGGTCAAAAACTGAGGAAGTAGTTCGATCCGCAAGGTGTTTCCTTGATTTTCTGCCATAAATATGCCGTTACCATGGCAACGCAGATTCCGACTCATCCAAAAAATATGTCTTGCACATGTTCCCACCAAGACCAATGTGTGTACCAAATTTCATGACTTTCGGTCAAAAACTGAGGAAGTAGTTTGATCCGCAAGGTGTTTCCTTGATTTTCTGCCATAAATATGCCGTTACCATGGCAACGCAGATTCCGACTCATCCGAAAAATATATCTTGCACATCTTCCCATCAGGACCAATGTGTGTACCAAATTTCATGACTTTCGGTCAAAAACTGAGGAAGTAGGTCGATCTGCAAGGTGTTTCCTTGATTTTCTGCCATAAATATGCCGCTACCATGGCAACGCAGATTCCGACTCATCCAAAAAATATGTCTTGCACATCTTCCCACCAAGACCAATGTGTGTACCAAATTTCATGACTTTCGGTCAAAAACTGAGGAAGTAGTTCGATCCGCAAGGTGTTTCCTTGATTTTCTGCCATAAATATGCCGTTACCATGGCAACGCAGATTCCGACTCATCCAAAAAACATGTCTTGCACATCTTCCCACCAAGACCAATGTGTGTACCAAATTTCATGACTTTCGGTCAAAAACTGAGGAAGTAGTTCGATCCGCAAGGTGTTTCCTTGATTTTCTGCCATATATATGCCGTTACCATGGCAACGCAGATTCCGACTCATCCGAAAAATATGTCTTGCACATCTTCCCATCAAGACCAATGTGTGTACCAAATTTCATGACTTTCGGTCAAAAACTGAGGAAGTAGTTCGATCCGCAAGGTGTTTCCTTGATTTTCTGCCATAAATATGCCGTTACCATGGCAACGCAGATTCCGACTCATCCAAAAAATATGTCTTGCACATCTTCCCACCAAGACCAATGTGTGTACCAAATTTCATGACTTTCGGTCAAAAACTGAGGAAGTAGTTCGATCCGCAAGATTTGCAACGGACCGACCGACTGCCCGACCGACCGCCCAACCGTCGACTGATTCCTATATACCCCCTTCAAACTTCTTTTGGCGGGGGTATAATTATGCATGTATAAACACATCTAGGTGAACCGTACAATATAAACCTTGTCGATCTCTTCTAATATATACATGTATACATGTATATGTAGAGGTGTTGTGGTCTAGTGGATAAGTCCCCGGACTGTGAACCACAAGGTAGGGGGTTCGAATATATATTAGAAGAGATCAACAAGGTTTCTATTGTACTGTTAACCTAGATGTGTTTATTCATGCATAATTTTATATTTGTATCCCCCGGCAGAATGCTGGAGGATGAAGAAAAAACTAGTGTCTTTTGGCAAGACATTAATCTGCATTTGCCACACTCTACCCAGGTGAGGTAAATGCGTACATTGCAGGAATTAATTCCTTGAAATGCTAGAGCGCCGTAAGTGCAGCCATGCTAAAGCCAGGGTAATAACTGTGGAGTGCCAGGAGTGTCAAATCTGACAGACATGTGCGTTATACAAAAACCCACTATTATTATTATTATTATATTATTATATAAAAAGAATTGGAAAAAACAGAAGTTAGCACAAACCTTTGATCCTTGAGTGATGATCCTCTGTCCTGTGCCATCATATCTGGCTGTTTGAACCATTTCAAGCTGGGTATCAGCGAAGTAGATACGCTGAGCAGCATAATCTGATGTGATCCCATGAGGAAACACTATCTTTGTGATGTTCAGATTCAGTCGTCCACTCCCATCCATGTTGGCTCGTTCAATTTTAGAAGGTTTATCTCTTGAAACGGTTCCCCAGTCAGTATAAAACATGAACCTGATGTTAAGGAGGCAATTTTTAACATACATTTTGTAATATATATATATTTAGTCAATTTTTTTCCACACAAAAAATTGCAACAAGGCTTTGTGAAATTGGTATCACTGTAAAACACTTGTGCATTCCCACAGGCACAAAAATAAGTGGAAATCACATCTTGATAAGTTTGTGGTACTTCATTCAAAACTTTTAATTTACCATTGTTACTTTGAAAGAGAATACCTTACAGATAAAACAGTCATTTGCCTGCCAACCCAATCTAAACACAACACAAAAAATAGGTTCCTTCTAAAAAGAATCTCTGTAATTTCTGAATCAGGAACTTTTGAGGAAAGCTGCATACAGAGAAACATGTAACTGTACTTCTCAGGTACCTTTCATTTGAAATTCAGGGGAAACCATTTGGTCATGCTTCAGTGAGAACACCCTACAGGCAAAATGGCCACTTTAAAGTTCAAAAGCCCAATGTCATAACTTTGATTCAATGATATGGGAACAAATTTCATATTTTCAGCATCAGAAGGCATGCAACATACGTTTTATGTGCTTCCTAACATACAAAATGACTTGTGCGCAAAATTTCACGGTTGAGTGGGCACGGGGTGAAATCGCCAAACCTGCAGTCTTGACATCTTTTCGGTGGTAATTTTACAATGTATCTTATGTAATTTAATTCATGTTTTGGAAAGGTGTACATCTAAATAAGATATAAAGAGATAACACTTACCCCATTTTAGGATCAAGAGTGAGACCCTTAGGTCGACTGAGGTCCCCATCTACAACAGTGATACAGATATCACCAGCAAATCTGCAGACAATAATAGCATCCACTACATCATCCATCAGATAGATGTTACCTGTCACCCAGTCCAGAGCTATCTGCTGAACATCTAAGGAACAAAAGGTTAACATAATATAATATTCTGGATTTATATAGCGCCTAATCTATCTGCAATGCCTTTAAGCGCTTAACAAACATATTATCAACCCGGTCATCGTATTCATGGCTTGCCAGCACACAATGTACACACCTTTTCAAGTCCCTGCATGGGGAGCATTCCAGCTATGGGGCGCCCAAGTGTTCGCTTGTTAAGTCTGTCCAAGTTTACACAATTTCGTACGAAATTCAATTTGCTTTTTTACAAAATGCAATTCCGTACACGAAATACATTCGAACTATCCCATTAATATGATGTCAAATCAATGGTATTTAATCCGTTGGGTAACATGAAATAATGTTGTTAATTATTCAATTGTCTCCAACGGCCACCAGAAGGTGGTAACACACGCAACTGCTGTGTGATAGGTTGCTCGACGGCTGTGAAAAAAATCACAGGCAGACCGAGCGGGATTCGAACCCGCGCTCTGGGTTACTAGACCAGTGTCATAACCACTAGACCACCGGAGTGCCCTTAGTGATTTTTAGGTTCGAACTATCCCATTAATATGATGTCAAATCAATGGTATAGAATTAATCCGTTGGGTAACATGAAATAATGTTGTTAATTATTCAATTGTCTCCAACGGCCACCAGAAGGTGGTAACACACGCAACTGCTGTGTGATAGGTTGGGATAGTTTGAACCTAAAAACCACTAAGGGCACTCCGGTGGTCTAGTGGTTATGACACTGGTCTAGTAACCCAGAGGTCGCGGGTTCGAATCCCGCTCGGTCTGCCTGTGATTTTTTTTCACAGCAGTCGAGCAACCTATCACACAGCAGTTGCGTGTGTTTTTTGCAATTCCGTACACGAAATTCTATTTGATTTCGTTGTGACGAAATCTTCTTTCGGTGGTACGTCGTATAACTGCGTGCACAAAATTAATTTCCCGCCATACAAAATTAATTTTGTTACCACAAATACACATTCGCGGTACGAAATGTAAATTGCGTACACGACATTCATTTCGTACCATACGAAATCACTTTCGTTGCAACAAAAGCCATTTCGTTTTGTTCTTAACGCAATTCCGTACACGAAATACATTTTGTACCATACAAAATGGCTTTCGTTGAACGAAATCCATTTTGTGTGGTACCTAACGCAATTCCGTACACGAAATACATTCGAACTATCCCATTAATATGATGTCAAATCAATGGTATTTAATCCGTTGGGTAACATGAAATAATGTTGTTAATTATTCAATTGTCTCCAACGGCCACCAGAAGGTGGTAACACACGCAACTGCTGTGTGCTAGGTTGCTCGACGGCTGTGAAAAAAATCACAGGCAGACCGAGCAGGATTCGAACCCGCGCTCTGGGTTACTAGACCAGTGTCATAACCACTAGACCACCGGAGTGCCCTTAGTGATTTTTAGGTTCGAACTATCCCATTAATATGATGTCAAATCAATGGTATAGAATTAATCCGTTGGGTAACATGAAATAATGTTGTTAATTATTCAATTGTCTGCAACGGCCACCAGAAGGTGGTAACACACGCAACTGCTGTGTGATAGGTTGCTGTGTGATAGGTTGGGATAGTTTGAACCTAAAAACCACTAAGGGCACTCCGGTGGTCTAGTAGTTATGACACTGGTCTAGTAACCCAGAGGTCGCGGGTTCGAATCCCGCTCGGTCTGCCTGTGATTTTTTTCACAGCAGTCGAGCAACCTATCACACAGCAGTTGCGTGTGTTATCACCTTCTGGTGGCCGTTGGAGACAATTGAATAATTAACAACATTATTTCATGTTACCCAACGGATTAATTCTATACCATTGATTTGACATCATATTAATGGGATAGTTCGAACCTAAAAACCACTAAGGGCACTACGGTGGCCTAGTGGTTATGACACTGGTCTAGTAACCCAGAGGTCGCGGGTTCGAATCCCGCTCGGTCTGCCTGTGATTTTTTTCACAGCAGTCGAGCAACCTATCACACAGCAGTTGCGTGTGTTATCACCTTCTGGTGGCCGTTGGAGACAATTGAATAATTAACAACATTATTTCATGTTACCCAACGGATTAATTCTATACCATTGATTTGACATCATATTAATGGGATAGTTCGAACCTAAAAACCACTAAGGGCACTCCGGTGGTCTAGTGGTTATGACACTGGTCTAGTAACCCAGAGGTCGCGGGTTCGAATCCCGCTCGGTCTGCCTGTGATTTTTTTCACAGCAGTCGAGCAACCTAGCACACAGCAGTTGCGTGTGTTACCACCTTCTGGTGGCCATTGGAGGCAATTGAATAATTAACAACATTACGAAATACATTTCGTTGCAACAAAATTTATTTTGTGCGCTACTTAGCTCAATTCTGTACACGAAATGTATTTCGTGGTACACCCAAATCCATTTTGTCTGTGTCTGTCAAGTAAGGGATATAAGAAGGTCGCTGATTGGCTGCCGTGTTGATCGTGCTTTGCTACATCTATGACCACGTGCCACTGATCTGTACAGACAGAATTCTCTCCGTATATCGTGCCACGTGTATCTTGGACTGGGATCCTACATCAAACTCGGATGCAAGTCGACTCGCCACCGAGTTGTCTCGGCATCCCTTAACTTTAACCATGAGGAGAGAGCGACAAGAATTGCGTTGTGGCACTGTTTGCTGCATAAAGGGGTACTCCAGTCTGAAAATCCTGTCATTTGAATAGACAGAGTAAAATAAAACAAGCAAAACACTAAAAAAAATTATCAAAATCGGCCAACGAAGTTATGACATTTTAAACTTTTTTGCATTAGGCCAAAAAAAAAAATTGTATTGGCGTAACCCGCCCGACCCTAAAAATGTCGCCAACCCCAGGTTTTTTTTTTTTTTTGGCTATCGATATCGCGTCGTGCTGCCTTTGCGATCGCGGACAGAACTAGCTGCGTGTATTATGTACTATACTGTCGTTAAAAAAAAAAAAAAAAAAAAAAAAAAAAAAAATCCCAACCTACCTACCCTATTTTTCAGTGATCCGTTACGCCAATACAACAATATTTTTTGGGGGGCCTTATTTTGGTGAAACAGTTCTGTCAGGAACGAGCGACCCGATGACATCATACCCCCACTTGTACCTTTGTAATTTATTATATAAAATTATAATTATTCAAAATTTCTTCTCCAAGAATGTAAAAATTGGACTGAATGCTGATTTAATGTGTAAGATCATCACTTTTGCTGAGACTCATATTGTTACAGGGAAGACAGGTTATACGCATGTATGATAAAATGAAATAATTATGATTTCATATAATAAAATAAGAAAAAGGCAAGTGGGGACGTGACATCATCAGCCCACTCATTGCATATTCATGACGATATGCATAGAACTGTTTTACCGAAATAATGCAAAACTTTAAAATTCAATATCTTTGTTATTTGTAATTGGATTTTGATGAAACTTTCAGTGTTTTGCTTGTTTAATTTTACTCTTTTTATTCAGTATTTATTTTTTTTCAGCCTGGAGTACCCCTTAACTTCTCAAATGTTCACTGAAGTTTTTATGGTAAATGATAGAAATGATATGTCACAAAACAAGTTTGCAGATGTATTTAATACTGATAATATAGACATATTGTAGGATTCTTTCAAATTTATAAAAAAGTTCATAAGTGGCCTCGGTGACGGCCGGGTGATGGTCCCGGGTGGATGAGTCCCAGCCCGCCTACTCTCCGCTCTCCTTCGCCGCTTAACCCAAATCCTAAATCCTAACTCTAAACTATATAGCGCTAGAAAAACCTAACCTGAGGCTTAACCCTAAACTCTGAACTTAACCATATCGCTAACAAAAAATTACAATTACAAAAATGAAAATTTAATCATGCGGCCAATTTTCCATGGAGGGCAAGTTGTCTTCGGGTCGGAATTATATCAGGGCCGAGTTTTCCCCTTAATGAGCGCGGGATTAGGGGGCGGAGCTTGATACTATGATCAGCAAGGCAGCCAATCAGCGACCTTCTTATATCCCGTACTTGACAAAGAGCATTGCGTCCACGAAATGTATTCCGTACGGTACAAAATACATTTTGTGTACGGAATTGCGTTAAGTACCGCATATAATGGATTTCGTTCAACAAAAGCCATTTCGTATGGTACGAAATCTATTTCGTGTAAGGAATTGCATTGAGTAGCACACAAAATTTATTTTGTCGCAACAAAATCCATTTTGTGCAGTACGAAATGAATTACGTACCACAGACAGTGGATTTTGTATGGTGCGAAATCCATTTCGTGTACGGAAATTGATTTCGTGACCACGTAATGGATTTCGTCGCAACGGAATCCATTTCGTTTAGGTCGAAACAAATTTCGTGAACGGAATTGCATTTTGTACAAAACAAAGTGGATTTCGTACGAAAATTGTGTAAACATGGACGGACTTTACAAGGGAACACTCGGCGCCCCATAACCAGCCTGGCGCATTTTACAGACGCTTTCAACACTGATCAGAAAACAATAACTTTTGCATCCTACTAGGTACCCATTTAACCCATTGACTACTGAATTCTATAACTCCCATGGGATTAATACTGGAGCCATCCGGTTCCCGTAGGCAATGGGTTAACACTGGTTAACACTAAACTCACAACCTTCCCATCTCCATGCAATTGTTTAAACCACTCGACTACAACATCTCTTTAACCCACTTACTAATGAATTCTCTCATACCATTGTTTCTACGAGCTTCATTCAAAAGCAATGTAGAATTTCGGAGCAACTTATTATTGTCCCAATCTTTATCGATCCTAGTTTTCAAGCAGCGGTTTTTCCGCTTTCCTCTTCTTCCTTTTTTCTGCCCTGACACTGTCAGTATACCATGGTACCTGGGGAAACAACCTTTTATGTTACACCAGGTGCATGTTTCTCCAAGATATCACCAAGTGTGACATCATATAATAGAGCTAATTCAGTAAGGTAACTTGGTGTATGTGTACAAAGCTCACTTTCAGCAACATCTAACTTCAAAGTTTAAAGGGGAATTAACCTCAAAAAATAAATGTGCTTATATTCAAAGATGTAATCTATTCCTTCTTGTTGTCCTACGTAGTTCTACATTAAAATATACGAGATGGGTATAAATCAAGATTTTCTCAGCAAGATTTATCGTCTGCTAGCGATACCCGGGGGCTGCCATTTTCTTGATGTGTACATAAAGATATTTTTAATCCGAATGCAAATTTGTTTTTCTTCCTGATACAAAATCCCATTTTATTTAACAGATATATACTTATATTCTAAAAACGAACATGTGTTTTATATTTCTTTGAAAATTATGATTTTAATAAATATAAATCTATGTTCTTGATACTATGACGTACGTGACGGATCAAATTAATTCAAATTTATGGATGATGACTTTCCCGAGCATCAATAGTGACAAACAGTAAAATCAGAACTGATTTTATTATTTGCTAGATAAATCTATGTACCTACCTATTTGCTAGTCTTCCGACTACGCAAGCCATTCGAGTAATTAAAGTCACGAGTGCATATACCCCCCTAGGATCACGCCTTCCTCTGTGCACGTACGCATGACGCGCGCACACAATCCTCCTCTTTACGAGCAGCCTCAGACAAACTTTGACATGTTGCTAGGCAAGGAGTGGGGTAGGAGGGTGGGACATAGGTAGGTACATAGATTTATCTAGCAAATAATAAAATCAGTTCTGATTTTACTGATTTACTACAATAAATCAACCTACCTATTTGCTAGACCAGCACAGATTCAAATGGGGGGCATGTCCCAAGAGGAAGGTCAACAGGAACCCAAGGATGACGTTGCAGCTTGCAACGTCTTGTTAGAAAAAGACTCTTCAACTGACAGAACATCTTTTAAATAAAAAGATGTGAAGGACGTGGAGGAGCGCCAGTAGGCTGCCCTCATAATGTCCACTAGGGGCACCCCTTGGAAAGAGCCCAAAAGGCACTGATGCCCCTGGTATCGTGAGCACGGGGCTTCCCATCAGTCAATAGGGCCTCCGGCCCAGCTGCCTGGATCGCTTCGACTATCCATCTAGAAATGGATTCTCTGGAAGCGGGGGGAAAAGGCTCTCGAGTGATGACAAAAAGCTGATCACTCTTACGAAGAGTCTTAGTCCTATCTAAATACCATTTCAAGGCCCTCACCGGACACCAGACCTTATCCTCCTGCACCGGGGAATGGTCCGACAGCGGTCTAAGAAAAATCTCAACTGGTCCAGAGGAAGCAGTCTGATTTTTGGCAATAAAGGAGGGCTTGGGTATAAGTCGCACACCATGGTTCTCCCAACGGATGTGACCCGGTGTGATACACAGAGCATGAAGAGTACTCCTCCTCTGTGCAGAAGCAATAGCAACTAAAAACAGCGTCTTGACCGTTAAATGGTGAAGGGACGCTTTACCCAAAGGTTCAAAAGGTGGCTTCGCAAGCACGTCAAGGACCTTGGGTAGACTCCAAGAAGGAGTCAGGATACGAGTTGATGGACGCTGCAAGAGAAGGAGCGAGTCAACCTAGCCAAAAGAGGGGAGTTGG
Source organism: Heliocidaris erythrogramma (assembly GCA_025617745.1). Taxonomy (NCBI): domain Eukaryota; kingdom Metazoa; phylum Echinodermata; class Echinoidea; order Camarodonta; family Echinometridae; genus Heliocidaris; species Heliocidaris erythrogramma. The sequence goes on along the minus strand of CM046856.1, from coordinate 173,318 downwards.
AGACTCCCGAACCATCAGCAAAACCAACGTGGACGGCGGCAATAGCCGAACGATAGCCACGTATGGTTGAAATCGATCTACCCTTATCGAAAAGGGAGATCAAAAAATCGGCAATAACACCAATAGGGGCTTCACGTGGCGAGACACCCTGATTCTCGCACCAAGAAAAGAAGGCCCCTAGACGAGAGTTGTAGAGATCTCTAGTGGAGTCTCTACAGCTTCTCATTACAAACTGGGAGGCCCTCTCGGAGAGCCCCGAGTTTCTGGCGTCTTGCCCAACAACGGCCAGGCAGTCAAGTGGAGGACCGCTGGGCATTGATGAACAATCCCCGAGAGGGGTTGAATTATCAAATCCTCCCTGAGAGGAAGGGGAAACGGCTGGCTGGCCAGGAGACTCAGCAGGTCTGGAAACCAATGTCTCGCTGGCCAATGTGGGGCTATCAACAAGAGCCAAGCCCCGTCCTCCTTGACCTTCCTCAAGACCTGAGGGATCAGAGGAATGGGGGGAAAAGCGTACCCCCGGATAGCTCCCCAACGGAGGGAAAAGGCATCCATCGCCCACGCCTCCTGATCCCGAACCCACGAGCAATACCTCGGGAGTCGGTGATTGAGGGTGGAGGCGAACAGATCGATCTCCAGAGGACTCCACACCTCTTGGAGAAGAGCAAACACCTCCGGATGAAGAGTCCACTCTGACGGGAGGCATTTGCCCCGAGACAGAAAATCCGCGATCAGATTGTCCTGACCGGGAATGTAGGAGGCTACCGGAATAATGTTCATAGACCGGCACCACCTCCACAACTGGGCAGCTAAGGTGTTCCGAGAGGAAGACCGAGTGCCGCCTTGGCGATTGATGAAGGCAGCTACTGTGACATTGTCCGTAAGAACGAGTACAGTGCGACCAACAAGACCGGGCCTGAAATGATGAAGAGACAGGCTGACCGCCAGCATTTCCAAAACATTGATATGGGGCATAACTCTCAAGTGAGACCAGTCCCCTGAAATCATCTCGCCCCGGCAATGACCGCCCCAACCGAGAAGGGAGGCGTCTGTCGCCAGAGAAACTGACGGAAGAGGGGTACAGAGAGGCTTGCCTTGGGCAAGAAACGAACTGTTCGACTAGGGGGCGAGAAGGAGCTTGATATCTCTTGGAAGTGGAATCCACCCCAAAGGAGAATCTTTGCCAGGTCTGAAAAATTTGAGGAGGTGCCTCTGAAAGGGCCTCATCAACAGCCTGCAGTCTGGTAAGATGTCGACTAGACTGGCCAGATAGCCCAGGAATTGAAGCCATTGTCTGGCTCTGACCCTGCGGGCCACTCGCAATGACCGCGCGGTCATGGTGATAGTCCGAATTCTGTCCCGACTGGGGCGGGCAAGCTGATTCGGGATATCTATCTCTGCACCTAAGTACACCAGGGTACGGGTGGGAGATAATTCTGATTTTTCCCAGTTTATCAGAAAGCCTAAGTCTTGCGTTAACCGCAGTAAAAGGCATAACTGATCCAACAGGAGGGACTCTGAGTTTGCAACTAGGAGCCAATCGTCTAGATAGACGAACAATCGGAGGCCGCGATTCCGTAGAAACGCGGCTAGGGCCGACACTATTCGGGTAAAGACTCGAGGGGCTGGCCTCAGCCCGAAGGGCAGGGCACGAAATCGAAACATTTCGCCCTGGAACGCGAATCCCAGCAAATTTCTCGACAGAGAGTGAATGGGAATGTGAAAGTACGCGTCTTTGAGATCGAGGGAGATCGCAAGGTTGTCCCGCTTGATCAAGGGCAGAATAGATGCCAAGGTCTCCATGCGAAAATGAACTGGAGGTATAAACCTGTTGATTCTTTTCATGTTTAGAATCATACGTAAACTTCCCGAGCGCTTGGGAATGACAAAATTGGGGAGAGACAGAGATGAGGATGATCTCACACCCTTTCTACAGCGCCCTTTCCCAGCAGCGTGGCGATCTCTGAGGAGATGTGCTGCTGGAAAAGGGCGGACATTGGAGGCGGGCGGATTCTGATGGCGCCGTTTGGAATCGGCTTTATCAGATCTATGTAAAAGCCGTCGCGCACGACGGATAGCACAAAGGCGTCGCCGGAGATTGCCTCCCAAACTGGGAGTAATCTCCGGAGCCGCCCGCCTACACTGTCCACAAGCACTCGGGGTAAGGTATCAAAAGGCCGACTTGGGCCTGACCGGGCCCTTGGCGGCGGTCTTACGCCCCCTCTTCCTCTCGCCGAGCCTCTACCACGGTTGCTCAGGGTAGGGGTCTCAACCCGAGGGATAGTCACAGTCACTCGACGATTAGAGCGGTTAGCGCCTGTCGAGACCGACTTAGACTTCGGAAAGGACCGAGCAGGCTGAGTGGGCAAGAATTGTCTGGCCATCTCCTTTGCCTGTTTACGACCCTCTATCTCTTTGTGGAAGACTTCGTTAAACTGGCCCCCAAAGAGTTTGGGATGAGAGGAAGGGATACCCCGCAAGAGAGGCGGGATGTCTTTCCCTATCACTCCCTATCCCAGTGTGGAGAGCGCTAACTTGCAGTGTTGATGCGTAATGTCAATCGCCACTGATGACAGCTGAGAATACTAAAGTCCAGCTAACAATAGCAGGAGTTCATCCAACAAATTGGAGTCCCCCTCGGTCACATTCAGTTCAAATGATCTGGCCCGAAGGCGTAACAGTGAACCCAGGTACGCCGAAAGCCGACTTTGGTTTCAAAGTTCACTAGGGGCTTCTCGGTGGATCTATAGGACTGAGACTTGAAATTGATATTCAAACATTGTCCCATACCCATAATTTCCTGGGATAAACCCTTGGCTGAAAAGAAGCCCTGGGTATCATCCGGATAGAAAGAGAAGGCACTACCATAGGGACGTCGGGTAGCCCGACCCGCATCGGCGAGTGCCTCCCTATCCCCATACTCCTGTTTGTAGTCCTCTGTTAGAGGAATACCAGGAGACGGGCCATGCTGTCTGAATAACAGCAATGGCTGATCACTGTCCGACTGGACTTGGGGAAAAATTTCTGGCATATACTTCTTTAACAGGGCCTTGGCATCTGTCGCCATAGCCTGACAAGGCTGGGGGTCGTAGCCGGCCTGAGATTCTGAAACAGACGGGGTAGAAACCTGCGAGAAGTAGACCGGTGGGGAAAATCCCATGGGGGTGGATATGCCCACGGACCAGTGACAGACTCCTCCCCCGGCGGGGCTCCGAGAGCCGCAGGCACGGGAGGAGTAGGTCGAGATACCGCATTCGGACAAAATTGTCCCAGGTTCTCATGAATATCGGAGACCGGGAAAACACCGGGGTCCGACTCGGGAACATCCTCCATCACAGTGACAACTGACTGGGGAGAACCCGTCTCAGTAGCCGGCAGCGTCAGGGAATTAGTATCCCAACTATGCTGCTCAGCAAAGAGTCTCATTAATCTGAGCAACTCAGATTGAGAGTCGGGGGGAAGAGAGGGCTGAGGCTTCTTACCCGACTTGGGTTTATCCTTGGATTTACCCTTCTTGGCTTTAAGCTTCTTAGCGGGGGTGTGAACCACCGTAATAGAACGCCGTTTAGAAGCACGGGAAGTGTTTGGCTGCAGTATAGAAGCCTCACTACCCAAATTGCCCGGGCCGGGCTCCCCAGTGGGGAGAAGCAATTCGGCCGCAACTCTAGGGACTGTGCTTCCCCGACCAGAGCCCTGATTCGCATTGACTGCCGGGGGGTGGACGGGCTGCTGCATTGCAGCACTGCTGGAAATATCACTGACGTTGGTCAGTGGCTGGTGGGAACCAGCAGTCTTCCGCTGCGAGAGCCTGCTCGAGGAGGAGGTCTTCTTAGCGTGATGCGGATTTGCGATACCGGCGGTAATTCCCCCAGACACACCGACCATGGTCGGATGTCGGGGGAAGCCAGTAACACTGGGTGAAATCTCGCTAGGCACCCCGACGGTGGTCGGGGGTCGGCAAGACCCAGTAACATCATTAGCTGACCGCTTAGCGGTCTTACCAGTTAATGCCCCCTCCAGGCTCCCGACGGTGGTCGGGGGTCGAGAGGACCCGGTAATACTAGCTACCGCCCCCCCAACTGCAGACGCAGTGGTCGTGAGTTGGAGGGAGCTAGAATTGCCAATGACGGGTGTTCGGTCCGAAAACTTAAGAACACCTAACTTACCTATAAAGCCTGTCTTGCTCGACGCTCCTGGTACAAAAGTACCAGAGCGAGCCGACAGACTGACGCCCTTACCTCCCCTGACCATCGTGTTTGACTCGCTGGTAGGCGAGCGAAACACAGAGGTCTCCAACACACTCACTGGGCTGACGCCCTTATAAGTGAGAGTAGTGGAAGGGAGGGAAGAAGAATTGGAAGAGCACGGAGGCAACCAAGACCTCGATTGCTCTTCCTCCGAAGAACTCATTATCACCTGTAAGGAGATATAAAAGAGTCAAACAATAAACAATTGTAAAGAAAGGGTGTAAAAAGCGAGAGTGAAACAGAATGGAATTTTCCAGCGTAGTGTGTGGAAAATTCCATTCACGCACTACGAACAAAAGAACACTCTCGTAAGGGTATATGCACACAACAGCCACACACACGAAACACCAACGAAACGTTACAGGGCTGAGCGCCCGGCAATACGCCAAAGCGAATGCCCTGGGCTACTATACGAAAGAGGTGAAAAGTGAGATAAGAAATTAAGCTCAAATATTACCAAAATAAATACGTGACAGACATAAACCGACACTAAACAAATATTAAAACAAGTCTAGGACGAAAAAATTGGCAAAAGTCACCAGAAAACGCGCTAAAAGAGTAGCAAACTCTGAATTTTTGCGCAAGATAGTGACTTAGCTGCAACTCTTTAGGTTGCGAGAAGGAAAGAGGAGGATTGTGTGCGCGCGTCATGCGTACGTGCACAGAGGAAGGCGTGATCCTAGGGGGGTATATGCACTGTCGTGACTTTAATTACTCGAATGGCTTGCGTAGTTGGAAGACTAGCAAATAGGTAGGTACATTGATTTATTGTAGTAAATCTATGCATTCACCTGCTTTGAGATAATGAAGTTCAAAATTCAGAATGCGCGTTGTATAAATTATGTTCTGCTCTGCCAGGCAAGACCAAGAAATCAATTTCTATTTAGCAAAACCGGAGAATTTAAAAAGAAATCTATAAATTTCAAATTTTAAAACTAGAAATGTGCATTGCTGGTGCCGCGCAATGCGAAATGTATCCCCCGGCACTGGCAGCGATTTGAAGGAGGGACAAAGACCCTCCCCCATCCCCTCCCTCAAACAAAAGGATAGTGTAGAAATTGCCGCCAGTGGCCCGGAATATTGTCAACACTAGGAGCAGCATTACCAAAACGATTTGTGCAAATTAGAGTATAATGCATTTTTATAGAAAATTCGGAAGAAATATGACCTCAGAGCTCACATAAGCCATCCACTAAAATATGACCTTTGATCCTATGAAAGACGGAACACTGGTGGCAGCATCACCAAAAACTATAGGTTTTTAGATTACACCAAGAGACACCTTCATGCAAAATTTGAACGAAATCCGTCAAGAAATGCAGAAGAGTGCAAGAAATGGAAAAATGACCTTTGACCCTAAAAAGGACGGAACAATGAGGGCAGCATCACCAAAAATTAAATATGGGTAGATTATACCAAGATACATCTCCATACAAAATTTGAATGAAATCCGTCAAGAAATGCAGAAGTAAGAGTGCACAAAAGGGACAAATGAGCTTTGACCCTATAAAGGACGGAACAATGAGGGCAGCATCACCAAACAGTAAGGATGTGTAGATTATACCAAGATACATCTCCATACAAAATTTGAAAGAAATCCATCAAGAAATGTGGCCTGCAGAGTGCAGTCACGCCATGCCCTGAAGTATGACCTTTGACCCTATAAAAGACGGAACAATGAGGGCAGCATCACCAAAAATTAAATATGGGTAGATTATACCAAGATACATCTCCATACAAAATTTGAATGAAATCTGTCAAGAAATGCAGAAGTAAGAGTGCACAAAAGGGACAAATGAGCTTTGACCCTATAAAGGACGGAACAATGAGGGCAGCATCACCAAACAGTAAAGATGTGTAGATTATACCAAGATACATCTCCATACAAAATTTGAAAGAAATCCATCAAGAAATGTGGCCTGCAGAGTGCACTCACGCCATGCCCTGAAGTATGACCTTTGACCCTATAAAAGACGGAACAATGAGGGCAGCATCACCAAAAATTAAATATGGGTAGATTATACCAAGATACATCTCCATACAAAATTTGAATGAAATCCGTCAAGAAATGCAGAAGTAAGAGTGCACAAAAGGGACAAATGAGCTTTGACCCTATAAAGGACGGAACAATGAGGGCAGCATCACCAAACAGTAAAGATGTGTAGATTATACCAAGATACATCTCCATACAAAATTTGAAAGAAATCCATCAAGAAATGTGGCCTGTAGAGTGCACTCACGCCATGCCCTGAAGTATGACCTTTGACCCTATAAAAGACGGAACACTGGTGGCAGCATCACCAAAAACTATAGGTTTTTAGATTACACCAAGAGACACCTTCATGCAAAATTTGAACGAAATCCGTCAAGAAATGCAGAAGAGTGCAAGAAATGGAAAAATGACCTTTGACCCTATAAAGGACGGAACAATGAGGGCAGCATCACCAAAAATTAAATATGGGTAGATTATACCAAGATACATCTCCATACAAAATTTGAATGAAATCCGTCAAGAAATGCAGAAGTAAGAGTGCACAAAAGGGACAAATGAGCTTTGACCCTATAAAGGACGGAACAATGAGGGCAGCATCACCAAACAGTAAAGATGTGTAGATTATACCAAGATACATCTCCATACAAAATTTGAAAGAAATCCATCATGAAATGTGGCCTGCAGAGTGCACTCACGCCATGCCCTGAAGTCAATTCAGTATTTATTTCCAATTCATAAAAATGAACAGAGTCATATACAGACAAATAAAGAGGAGAATTAAAACATGTCAATAAAAACATGAACAAAGCAATCAAAAGTAATAGAAAAAGTAGAGTTGTTACATGGTTGAACATAAATGAATGGAAAAGGGACATGCACTAAAAAGCCAAGAAAAGGCTTGTATGAACGCACATGCCCAACGTGGATTGATGATTAAAATAATATTGCTACCATGGATGCGGTAATTAAGTACAGTACCAAGTAATAATAATTTAAACAAAAACTAAAATACAATAAACCGAGAAAGTAAAACAGGACAAAATATATAAACACACAACATACATATAGTCATCCTATCATAAATTAATAATTGCTAAGTAATTTCTTTTTGTATTGTCTTTTAAAAGTATTATTAAACTGTGTATTAATTCTGCTAAATTCCAAACTATTCCATAAAGTGGGGCCTGTATGTCGTATGGAATATTTAGATCTATCATTTGAGAAGGCCCACCTGTGAAATTGATTACGTGATCTGGTAAAATAATTGTGAATATTAGAGTTAATTGAGAACATGTTCATTAAATATGGCGATAGATTATTTGTGTGGTAGCGTTGCATTATTGAAGCAATTTGAATCCTAGTAATATCTGGAAGTTTAAGTGTTCGTAATGATTTAAATAACAAGGATGTTGGTGCATTATAGTCCGTTTTCATACATATACGTATTGCTTTCTTTTGTAAAATAATTAATTTTTGTAAATGGGAAGAATATGTGTTACCCCATATTGAATTACAGTATGATAAATGGGATAAAATATAAGAATTGTAAAGAGTGAATAATATATAACTAGGTAATTCATATTTCAAACGGTTTAGAATTCCAATAAAACGTGATATTTTAACAGAGACTGAAGTAATGTGATCATTCCAACATAAGTTATTGGTAAAAATTACTCCTAAAAACTTTACTGAATCATAAAATTTCAATTGGGTTACGTCAACCTTAAGAGATAGGTCAGTCTGATTATATTGCACACCTTTCTTTTTATAAAAATGGACACACTGAGTTTTACTCGTATTCAAAGAAAGTCTATTGCACTTAAACCAGGCAGAAATTTTGGCAAGATTTCTATTTAAAATTTCAAGTAAAATATTAATATTATCATGAGAGGCAAGCAGTGACGTATCATCGGCATAAAGAATAAAATGAGGTTCACGGCAAGAGTTAACAATATCATTAATATAGATTAAAAATAATAAGGGCCCGAGAATTGAGCCTTGAGGCACACCTGAATTTAATTTCAAGAAAGACGAATGGGCATTGTTGTAGACAGTAAATTGTTCTCTGTGTAATAAATATGATTTGAACCAATTAAAAGACACCCCTCTTATACCGTAATATTGCAACTTGTTGAGTAATATATCATGAGAAAGCGAATCAAAAGCTTTGGAGAGATCCATGAAGACTCCTATAACTTCTCTGCCGGCACTGAGTTCACTAATTATTCTATCATGAATTTCAATAACTGCCATTTCTGTAGAGTAATTTTGACGGAAGCCATATTGACTGTCATATAATAAATTGTTGTGTTGTAAAAAACAGTAGAGTCTATTAAAAACTAATTTCTCCAATATTTTGGAGAAACATGGTAAAATTGATATTGGGCGGTAGTTGGTAAATTGATTCGGATTGTCCTTTTTAAAAACGGGAACAACTTTGGCTATTTTTAGTTTAGAGGGTACGAATCCAGTTGTGAGAGATGTGTTGAAAATATATAAAAGTGGATCTATAATAAAGGGCAAGACATATTTCACAACAGATGGATGAATGTTATCAAATCCACTACTTTTACTAGCTTTAAGTGATTTACCAATGTCTAATATTTCTTTCTTTGTAACTGGTTTAAAGAACAAAGTATGAGAGAGTGGTTCATTCATATAAGAATGAAACGAATTACAATTGTCCTTATTTAAATCATTACATGTACTTGATCCAACGTTGACAAAATATTGGTTAAAGTTTTCTGCAATTTCAAAATGATCACTAATATAACAGCCATTATTTAAAAAAGTGGTTTCTTTATCAAGATTATTTTTCTGTTTTCCTAAAATATTGTTTATAAGTTTCCATGTTTTGTCTGAATTTGTTTTCATAGATTCAAACTTGATAAAATAATATTTTTTCTTCTCTCGTCGGAGAGTTGAAGTAACTTCATTACGTATCTTTTTATATCTATCATGATGAGCTTTAGTCGGGGAGTTTAAATATACCTTATAATATTTATACCTATGACCTTTGACCCTATAAAAGACGGAACAATGAGGGCAGCATCACCAAAAATTAAATATGGGTAAATTATACCAAGATACATCTCCATACAAAATTTGAATGAAATCCGTCAAGAAATGCAGAAGTAAGAGTGCAAGAAATGGAAAAATGACCTTTGACCCTATAAAGGACGGAACAATGAGGGCAGCATCACCAAAAATTAAACATGTGTAGATTATACCAAGATACATCTCCATACAAAATTTGAACAAAATCCGTTGAGAAATGTGGCCTGCAGAGTGCACTCACGCCATGCCCTGAAGTATGACCTTTGACCCTATAAAAGACGGAACACTGGTGGCAGCATCACCAAACACTACAGGTTTTTAAATTACACCAAGAGACACCTTCATGCAAAATTTGAACGAAATCCGTTGAGAAATGTGACCGCCAGAGCGCACACAAGAGTACACACAAGACATCTATCAAAATATGACCTTTGACCCTATAAAAGACGGAACATTGGGGGCAGCATCACCAGAAACTATAGGGGTCCAGATTTTACCAAGATACACGTCCATAGGAAGTCTGAAAGAAATTCGTCGAGAAATGTGACCGCTAGAGCGCACACAAGAATGTGACGCGGCGGCGGCGGCGGCGGCGGCGAAACGCTGCTGAATCCAAAGTATCCTCCGGCATACTGCCGGGGGATACAATAAATGTATACACCTGTTATGTATTTTCCATCATATATGGGGCTTTTTTATAATGAAGAGAAGCAATTTAGCTCGAGGATTAAAATATCTTCCTGACCGGAACGGTCTCCAATGGTTCATGTACAACTCCATGTCATCAAGAAAATGGCAGCCCCCATGTAAAGTGTTAGCAGATGATACCGTGTGCTAGAATGTCTTGATTTAAACCCTTTTCTGACATTTTATTTCTAAAGTGATACAGGTCAGTGATTAAGAATATATTACACCTTTGAACAAAAGTACATTTATATTCTAGTGTTAATTCTCCTTTAAACATCTATGCAGAAAACCTCCAGAATGATGTGGTTTTGGAAGGCAATGGAGGTTTGAATGACGTAAGAGAACACATAACAGGAATATGATCAGATAACAGAAAACCATGTGGCCTGTGACTGACAACATCAAGGATGTGACCACATATCTGAGTACAAAATTAACCAGTTGTGTGCAGCAGAGAGACTCAAGGAGATCTTAGAAAGATCATGAATCTGCATTGCTGGTATCCATGTGGATATTAAAATCACCTGTATGAATAGCAGGGGGTTATTTGACAATAAATGACATTGAATATAATCATTAAATTCAGATACAAAAGATGAAACTGTTACTCGATGTGATTCTGAATAAAGCGATCGATAAAAAATTAATCAACTGCAAATGAAATGATTGACATGAGATAAGATTTTCAGCAAACTTGAAGGAGTCCTTTTCACCAGTAGCAACCATTCAAACGTTGATTGTCTCTCTGAAGGCAAGTCCAGTTCTATCACCACGTTGGCTGCTCCGTAATCATTGTACATCTAAATTAATGGCAAGTGGGAGTTAAAAAAAATAAGAACATAAATGCACTCTATCCTGGTATGCCATTATTTAAACTCACCGAACTTTGCTATAGATACACATACAAAAACCCTGGAAAAATTTATTAGACCAGCTCCTTATAAAGGCCTGTATGGCCAGTGTTGGCTATATCGATAATTGAGTTTTCAGAATGATTACTACTAGCTAACTTATAAAGAGTGGATGAATACTCCCCAAAACAATTAGATCGTGCAATAACTAATCCCTCAGACAATTACCGCCAGGGTAATTACCCCTAGGACAATTAACCCCGGCCTATTTTCGCTAAAGAAAAATTACTTCTTAGGGTACCCCAACGGATAGATAGTTCAGAACAACTAACATAATGTAAATATTCTAGATGCTAACTGTCCTCAGGGATATTCTCCACGGGTAGGGGTTTTGGAAAAAATGTCCAGACAGAAGTGGTCTGGGGATAATTGTCCAGGAGGTACGTGCATGCCTGATTGTCTTGGAAAGCCATGTTCACTCCTGTTCAGTTCTTGGTGGAATAAATACATTTGATGATAGCAACCATGCCTTGTGGCATGCTGTCAACATGATGTTGCATTTTGTTCTCCTCACAGCAGCTTGTTTATTCTGCAATAATATTTTCTTGTTTCATAAAATTAAATTTCCAATACTTTTCATTTTTATGTCACATGCAATGGTCTCGGTACAATAATGAACAGGCCATAGTGCTCAGACCAAGAGAAATAACACTTGAAATTCATCCTCTCAGACATTTATAGTCTATTAGGTGGTCCAAAAACACTTTCACATGGGGAAAAAAAGGGTGTGGTAATTGTCTGGGAATATTTGTCCTGGCTGTAGTCGTCCTAGTGCTAACTGTCCTGGAGTAAACATCATAGGGGCAATAGTGTAGTAGTACAGTGATCATGAATTACAATGTAGCTGTTGATAATCATTTTCCTACTTCCATAGAAAATGGACTTAACACTGCTCATATACCTCAAAATGGAGCTGGTCTAATAATTTTTTCCAGGGCTGTAGGTGACCCACACACTGCTATTGTGATTTTATTTTGCCATTATTTTGTTTGGTTATTTTGAGCAGTTTACTGCATCAATGCTAAATGATGATTCAGAAGGTTTCAGGCCTAGATTAAGATAACTGAATGAGTTACTTACTAGTAAGATCAAGGATTAGATCCTTTACTTCAATGTTATCCATCTTAGTCAAATCAGCACACTTCAGCTGCTCAGCATGGTTACCAAAGTTCACCCAACAAATCTGAGGAATAAATATATAGGCTATGTGTAATAGTATATTTATTGAAAATCTGTATGGCAGCTAGTAGGCTGAATTGTACAAATTTTTACATATAAAAAGGAAATGCATTCAAGAAGAACAAACATAAATTACAACAACATAATCATGAGAATAAATATGCATAGAACATTAATAATAAAACAAATTGACAATGGTAAAGGTGATTGTGACTACAGTTAGGTGATGATATATTTCACCTCTACTTATATCAAGTCGTCCAAAGAAGAAGGATTGAATGAAGGAGAAGAAGAAGAAGAAGGAAGAAGTGGAGAAGAAGAAGAAGAAGGAAGAGGAGGAGAATAAGAAGGAGGGCGAAGAAGAAGAAGAGGAAGAGGAGGATAAGGGGAGGAGGAGGAGGATAAGAGGAGGAGGAGGATAAGGGGAGGAGGAGGATAAGGAGAGGAGGAGGAGAAAGAGGATGGTGAAAAAGAAAAAGAAAGCGAAAGGGTCAGAAAGGAGCTTTACAGAGTCAGATGAAATAGGCAATAGATATTAGACCTAAGAATGGAAGAACAAAGACCAAGGAAAAGGCGGAAGAAAAGAAGATTGTGAGCGTATATATAACCTTGTACATTAAAGTTTCTATATTTTGTCAAAATGAGATAATCACCATTATAATCTATTTCATAATGATATTATGAAAATGCTAATTAAAGTTCTGTTGAAAGCATTAGTTAATGAACATAGTGTTAGCGAACATAACAAATAAATTATTTTAAAGAATATCATTTACAGAGACGCAGGAATCTTAGCAACATACTTACATGTATGTATATCTCTCTGAAACAAGATTATAATGCCATGGCCATGAATCAAATCTAGTCACATACTTTCAGCAATAATTACACATACTAGGACTCACCATGTACTGCCTGTTATTTCAAGTACATTATTTCAAATTATTTCAATAAAATTAAGACTTGAAAAGTAAAAAAAAGCACAGTCACCACAACTGCTGTCACCTACATGTGTATAAGCCTCCTGTGCATTATTCTTTTATTCAGGATAAGTTTTACATTCTCCATAACAATATCTTTATCCCTGTATCCCTGCATTCAACCCATTAAATATTATGCCTGAGATTTCCGACAGGTTAAAGAGAAGGTTGAGTCTGGGAAAGGTGAAATTCAATTTGTGAGCTTTCTCATTCCTCTTTGTGTCAGTTTGGAAGAACACCATGTACATGTAGTAAAAGATGTCTCTTCAAAATGTCCTCTTCAAATGCCCTCATATTCAAAATATGACGAGAAATAGTTAACTTTTCGAGCCGAACATTCGTGCCAAATGTGTGGGCAGTCCCATATACCCATTTATGTGTGCAGTTCATGTGTTTTTCAGCTAGACTGGGTCAATTTCCTATCATTTTGATGACTTCAAGTCCTCACAGTATTTACCAACTCTTCTGTAGACCTGATCAACCTTTCCCAATTGCTTTGAGACAATTTCTTTCATGATGTAATCGCATGACCAGAACTCAACTTTATTTTTAAGAGATATATAAATTTCCTCACAAGACCTACAGGAATAATATAGAAAAGTATCATCTGATCAGTGCTTACCTTATTTTTTTTTAGATTGTAATCCATTGCCCTGGTACCCATTGCAGCTAATAGGCTGGTCCCGTTCACCCGACTTCCATCCATGTTGAGCTGTAAAAGGTTGTCCACGTTAGCAACCAGTAGCTTGGCAGCTAAACAACAATTCATTACAAATGTTTACTTAGTTGTCTTTCAATTCAATACACAGAATCAAAGGATATCAACATTCTCAATATAAAGGGTTTAAATTACCTAGATATGTACATGTACATGTATGATTACAAAGGCAACATATACATCAAAATGAATGTTAGGAAGTACAACTGTACATACATGTACATGTATAAGTATTTGTCCAAAAAAAAAAATTCTGAATACTGAGAAACATTTTGAGCACCTAACTGAACTGCTAGGAATTTCCTCTCCATTTTTTTCATTTAAACTACTATTTCAAATCCAAGGAAAAATAGGATAAGCTGATGTACATTTAATCTCTCTGTAAATGTATAGGGCTAACTGCCTCAACAAAGACTGAAGTTTTCCTCAATTTCCTTTGTTTTATTCAATTTACATGTATTATGATCGTAATTACGATCTATACAAGTAATGTATCACATTTTCTGCAGGTGTTTTTATCATGCTTGTCAATCCTTTATTATGTACCTATTTATATAGCTTTCATACCATATTTTCTGTGATTGTATGTATTGTGTATTTTATTAATTCAATTGTTATGTTACTGATATTTAATATGCATTAATATATTACATGTTCCTATTCTGTAAAAAATGTTATATACTTTGTTGATGCTTTTGTATGCTTGTGATTTTTTATCCGGACTGGAAACTGTAAATGTGTCCATCATTGTAAAGGCAGTGCTAATAAATGCTACTCTGACTGTCATGATCATCATGTTTGCAATCATCATCAGAGTTTTTGTTATGGTGCTTGTGATTGCTTGTCATAGTGTATCTAATTGTAACTGTAAATATGCTTGTCATTTTACTTGCCAATACACTTGTCATTGTGCTTGTCAGTTTAAATGACATTGTAATAATCATGAATGTTATTGTGACTGTCATTGTAAGTGCTATTGTGACTGTCATTGTAATTATCATCATGAATGTTATTGTGACTGTCATTGTAATTATCATCATGAATGTTATTGTGACTGTCATTGTGCTTGTCAGTGTAAATGACATTGTAATTATCATCATGAATGTTATTGTGACTGTCATTGTGCTTGTCAGTGTAAATGACATTGCAATTATCATTATGAATGTTATTGTGACTGTCATTGTGCTTGTCAGTGTAAATGACATTGTAATTATCATCATGAATGTTATTGTGACTTTCATTGTGCTTGTCAGTGTAAATGACATTGTAATTATCATCATGAATGTTATTGTGACTGTCATTGTAAGTGCTATTGTGACTGTCATTGTAATTATCATCATGAATGTTATTGTGACTGTCATTGTGCTTGTCAGTGTAAATAACATTGTAATTATCATCATGTTATTGTGACTGTCATTGTAAGTGCTATTGTGACTGTCATTGTAATTATCATCATGAATGTTATTGTGACTGTCATTGTGCTTGTCAGTGTAAATAACATTGTAATTATCATCATGTTATTGTGACTGTCATTGTAATTATCATCATGAATGTTATTGTGACTGCCATTGTGCTTGTCAGTGTAAATAACATTGTAATTATCATCATGAATATTATTGTGACTGTCATTGTAATTATCATCATGAATGTTATTGTGACTGTCATTGTGCTTGTCAGTGTGCTTGTCAGTGTAAATGACATTGTAAATATCATCATGAATGTTATTGTGACTGTCATTGTAACTATCATGGACCTAGTTGCTTACCTTCATCTGACTGACATCTTCCTTCAGAGACCATAGTATAACCAGTAGCACAGGAACAAGAATAGGATCCTGGAGTATTTTTGCAGATCTGGTCACATGTGCCATAGATGTCACATTCATTAATGTCTGGGGGGAAAAAAAAATTAAAGAACTGTAATATGTCAGGAATGAGACTATCATAAAAATTTTAATTTACAGCACACCCAAAAAGAAAGTAAATTTACGAAGGAATACCTGCATTATTCAGTGCTTTATATCCCAAGAAAACATGCTTTATAAATCTTACTACCATTATCATTGCTGTTTTCTAAAAATCCAATGTTCAGCATCAAACCTTTGGCTATATACAGACCTGCCAACCCTGAAACCCCAAAAATAGGGACAAATGACAAGGCAGAGGCTGAAAATAGGGACATTTCTGAGTTTCTTATACATTACTAAAGACAGATTTTTGCAAAAATAGGGACACAGTAGTAGGAGTGGCTCTTTCTTTTACCAAAAATCAGGATTGTCCCTGTTGAATAGGGACAGTTGGCAAGTATGTATATAAGTCACAATAATCCTCTGCATAATCCTATTCATATTTACCATTACATTTTTTGTTGTTTATTCTATTACCAAACAATGTTTTCCAATATTTAAAGGTACCAGACCAATTAGCATTCATGCTATTTCTTCCTTTTACCCTTAAATCTGCTTTATCTAAATTTGTAACCCTTTTGTTTTGAGTTTTTATTATTGGATGAATAAACTTCAAGTTCAAGTTCAAACAAATTTCTCGTATGATGGCTGATTCACTAAATTCTAATTATATTACAGGTTAAATTGTTTTTTAACTCAAAAGTCATGGATAAGATTCTATTCATTTTGAAAAAAATCTTAATAATGAAGAGAAGTGGGAATTCCCACAGAAAAAGGGGAATCAAAGGGGAAAACACTAAATATGTCAAGTAAGACACAACTTAATTATGATTATTTAATAATGGCCAACTGAATGGACCAAGAAAAGCAAGTTTCACCAGATCCATGACCGTGACAAAGACTGTATGTATATAACATTTAAGAGGTTTAACTAAATCTACTTGATGTTGGATTGATTGTATTAACCTTCACAGAGTGTTGAGTTGTCTTGACTGACTTGGTAGCCTACTGGACAGATACACATACCACCAGTGACAGTTTCTTGACATACTTGATCAGCTCCACATAGCATCCTTGTACAGTCTCCTCCACTATCTGTATATAGACAAATATAGACAAAAGTTAAAATAGTTATCATACCATTCATTAATGTACTAACCCTAATGTATGATGAAGTATTTAAATGTACATTAAGATAGACAATAGATTAAACTGTCATGTTGACAGAACATAAATAAATCCACATCTGAAGTTACTAAATGTATATCAATATCTATTGTCATGTTGACAGATGATACACAGATGATACAGAAGGTTTACAGCCTTAGCATACATGTAGATTGCTTGATAAGCTTGCAGCCCACAAATATTCCATCTTTAGTAGACAGAGGGATGAATGGCATGAAAAAGCTTTATCCATAAACTGGTAACAATACATGTATATGTAACTTCACAAATTTCATGCATACTACATTTAACAAGTATTATGAGTTCTCAAAGGTTGTTCCTTCAATTTTCATTATCCTTGGAAGGCAAATTCATAATGCAGAATTATTAGAATAATTTTTGAAGACAAGAACTGTAAATCTCTTTATTCTATCCTTTGTTTAAATAAACCCTCCTAGCATTCCATCCCTTCATCTTGGAGAGCCTAAGTTGGAATGTCCCACATAACCGCCTAAATATTAGATAAGTAAAAACACAGCATCATTGGATTATCTAACCTGGATTGCAGAAAGCACCCTCATCAGACCCATCATTACAGTCGGGAAAGAAGTCACAAATGCTGCCATATGCTATACAGCTTTTACCATCCAGGCATTGGTATGGCATTGATGGGGGACACTTGAATGGAGGGGGAACGGGACCTATAAATAGGGCATGAATTATGAACAAATAATATGATATGAAAAAAGGCTGGTGAACACAATGCTGCACATGTACATAATGAATGACTTTCTGACCACGTTGGATGTCCTTAGAATAAATAAATGAAATAAATCTACATGAGCCTAGAGCAGCTTTCACATCTCTCACAATAATTCACAAAAAGAGAGAAGAAAGAGGAAGTAAATGGTTTGATGGAGTATGGAGTATCTCCTCTAAAGCCAAGAGAACTTATAGTCCCCAACATATCAAGTCCATGGCTAATATACATGTACCCCAATCATGCAAGTCATGAGAATGCCGAGCTGCAATTGCACCACAGGCCTTCTCAGTGGCTCTTTTGAACACCTTCTAGCAAATATAAAACCCTACAGGCAGGTATCAGCACTTTAGTCCTGGACTAGAGCTATGAGGCACCCAAAAGTTCAATTCTTCCTCGACCACCTTGCTCATGCTGTTAATCCTTACTGGCAGGATTAGGGAAAAAAATTGATAAATTGTATTCCAATCTCCTCAGATTTATTTCAAGTAGACAGGTTTAGCTACAGACCGACAAGTTTATCATTCTATGAATACATTAGGTTCTGTGACTGAGGTTAATCCATCTATTAAGCCTCCACTGCCTCCCTCCCAACGCCAAGGCATTGAGGTGGAAGCATAACTACTCAAGTGCAGCTAACCAGTAAGGGTCAGCTGTTGTTACTGCAACGGTCCCAATTCAACACAATTATCAACTCGGACATCCACATCTTGCCCGGAACTATCTGAACACGGCGAACAATTAGAAAATGTATTTGCAACATGATTCCTGCTGTGTAATAACAAAATTATGTCACCTTTTTTTTCAATTTCTGAATTTTCGTAATAATATTACCATAGCAGCAACCCTGTTTGACATTACTATGGCCTTAAATGATTCGGATTATGACTGTAATAACTCAGGCAGTTTATGATATGGATATCAAGGCCAATATCTTGTGTTTTCTATTGTTAAAACAGAATATATACATGTATGTCATTTTCAAACAATTTCCAATATTTTGATGGTGCGCTGCCATAGTAAAGGGGCTGGTGCTCACACCCACTATATCGTCGTCAGTTTAAGACCAAACTGATAATAAGAATTATAATTGTTTTACCTGACTGTGACCTTGAAAGCAGATCACGGCCACTACCAACTTTATGTCAAACAGGAAGAATATGAGAGCTGAGGGTCCTAGCTAGCATAAAAACATGATTAAAGATTGTGCAGACGGTTGTTTTCCATTTTGTATTGATAAATCATAGATATTTCCACAAATATCAGCATTTTGTGGGGCCGTTTCCATAGCAACGGCCCTTTTTGACACGCCCATGACTTCAAATGACTCAGATTGTGTTTGGAATCAGTGGGGCAGCTTGAAATACATATAGTAGAATCCTTACCATATATTTGTAAAATCAGCACTGATTTTCTTATTTACTATATAAATCTATATACCTACCTATTATGCCTGTAGTCTTGACTACGGGACCCCTTCGAGAATTATCACACATGTGTCACAATATTGTGCGCACCCCCCGTAATCCTATTGTCCCCTTCGCCACTCACGCGCGTCAATACGCTACGGCCATCTTCCTCTTTTGCGAGCAACCCCAAGAAGAAACATGTTGCTTGCAAGGAGCGGGGAAGGAGGGAGGGTCATAGGTAGGTATATAGATTTATATAGTAAATAAGAAAATCAGTGCTGATTTTACAAATTTACTGCAATAAATCATATATACCTACCTATTATGCCAGACCAGCGCCAACTCAAAGACCGGGAGGCATCTTTCGAGCGGAAGGAAATAGGATTACACCAAAGACTACAAAGAAGACACAGCGGCCTTCAAGGTGGCTGACGCAAACAAAGCTTCACCTGCGGGAATATCCCTAAGGTAGCAAGAAATGAAGGAATTGGGCGAACGCCAATAAGCAGCCTTCAAAATATCAACAAGCGCCACACCTTGAAACAGAGCCCAAGAAGTGCTGACACTACGAGTATCATGAGCACGAGGCTTACTGTCGGATAAAAGAGCCTCTGTGCCAGCGGCCCTAATAGCTTCAACGATCCATCTAGAAATGGAATCAAGAGAGGCAGGAGAAAAAGGCTCTCTAGTGATCAGGAACAACTGATCATCCTTACGATAAGACTTAGTCTTATCAATATACCATTTGAGAGCCCTAACAGGACACCAAACTTTGTCCTCACGCACCGAAGAAAAGTCAGAAAGCGGACAAAGAAAAATCTCAACAGGACCGGAGGTAGCTGTCTGATTCTTGGCAACGAAAGAAGCCTTAGGAATCAACCTAACACCTTTTCTCTCCCAGCGAACATGACCAGGAGTAAGACAGAGAGCATGAAGAGTACTGCGCCTCTGCCCAGAGGCAATAGCTACCAAAAAGAGCGTCTTAACCGTAAGATGATGAAGCGAAGCTTCACCTAACGGTTCAAAAGGAGGTTTCGCCAAGGCCTCCAGGACCTTAGGCAAACTCCAAGACGGCACTAACTTAGAAAACGAAGGTCGTTTCAGAAAGAACGAACGAATCAAACCACTTAGTAGCGGGGAATTGGAAATCCCCGAACCATCCGAAAAACCCGAATGAATGGCCCCGATCGCCGAACGGTAGCCTCGGATAGTAGAAATAGATCTCCCTTTGTCAAATAACGAGATTAAGAAATCCGCAATTGAACCAATAGGAGCCTTAGAAGGGGTTTGATTTCTCTCTTTGCACCAAAGGAAAAAGGCCGAGAGACGGGAATTGTAAATTTCCCTAGTAGAAACCCTACGACTGGACATTAAAAAGTCCGCGGCTCTATCAGAGAGACCCGACTGTCTTGCAGATTCCCTGACAGGGGCCAAGCAGTCAAATGAAGAGACTCCGGATTGTGGTGAAGAATCCCCGATAGGGGCTGTAACACCAGATCCGCTCTTAACGGGAGAACTAACGGTTGAGCCCTTAGAAGGCTCATAAGTTCCGGAAACCAATTCCTCCTGGGCCAAAAGGGAGCTATTACAAGCACCCTCGCCCGATCTTCCCTGATTTTCCGCAAGACACGCGGAATCAGTTGGAAGGGAGGAAAGGCGAATCCCTGAAGGTTCTCCCAGCTGAGGGAGAAAGCATCGAGAGCCCATGCTCCCTGATCGCGAACACGGGAGCAATACTTCGGCAGCTGGTGATTTAGCACCGACGCAAATAGATCCACTTCCAGTGGACCTAGGCAACTGCGAATGCGGCAAAATACCTCCGGATGGAGCATCCATTCCGATGGAAGATACCTGCCCCGGGACAGAAAATCCGCAATGAGGTTTTCCCGACCGGGGATGAAAGAGGCCACGGGTGTGATTGCCATGCGACGACACCACCTCCACAGCTGAGCTGCTAGGGCATTCAGGGCAACCGAACGAGTGCCTCCCTGCCGATTGATATATGCCGCCACAGTAACATTGTCCGTGAGAATCAGAACCGAACGACTGAGAAGTCGACTTCTGAAATGGAGCAAGGTCAACAGAACTGCCATAAACTCCAGGACATTGATATGAGGAAGAGTCCCAAGATGAGACCAATCCCCCGCAACCGTGCTGCCGTTGCAGTGTCCTCCCCACCCCAACCGAGAGGCGTCCGTCGAAACCGATATCGACGGAAGAGGGGCAGAGAAGGACCTGCCTCGCGCGAGAAACACCTCGCTCGTCCAACAAGCGAGAAGAGACTTGATCTTTACTGGTACTGGAATCCAGACCAAAAGAGAGTCTTTTCCCGGCTTGAAGAACCTGAGGAGATGTCTCTGAAAGGGTCTCATGAGGAGCCGGCAGTCCTCCAAAACATCGACTAGACTGGCTAGATAACCTAGAAACTGAAGCCACTGTCTGGCCGAGACTCTTCTGGCCAGCAAGAGCTTGCGAGCCGCAGAGACAATGGTGAGAATCCTGTCTCGACTGGGCCGAGCTAACTGATTCCTTATGTCTAACACCGCCCCCAGAAAAACTGGGCTGCGAGTGGGGACTAACTCTGACTTTTCCCAATTTATTAGGAAACCTAAGTCTTGAGTAAGAGAGACGAGCAAACGAGTCTCGTCCAACAAACGATCGCGCGACTCCGCAAGGAGAAGCCAATCGTCCAGGTAACAAAACAACCGCAGGCCGCGACGCCTCAGAAAGGCCGCTAGCACCGCTACAACTTGAGTAAAAACCCGAGGGGCCGGGCGCAGCCCGAAGGGAAGAGCCCGAAAACGCTAAGTCTCCAAGAGGAAGGAGAACCCCAGAAGATCGCGAGATGCGCGATGAATGGGAATGTGAAAGTACGCGTCCTTGAGATCTATCGAGACCGCGTAGTCTTCCCTTTTGATCAACGGAAGAATGGAGGCAAGAGTCTCCATCCGAAAATGAACCGGAGGAATAAATTTGTTTATCCTTTTTAGGTTCAGTATCAAACGAAGTTTTCCCGAGCGCTTGGGAATAACAAATATTGGAGAAAGGGAAAGAGACGGCCTGTCTCTTACCCTTTCTATAGCCCTCTTTTCCAGAAGAGACTCGATCTCCTTTGAAGCATGAGATCGAGACAGGGCAGACATGGGAGGTGACCGAATTCTTATAGCCCCTCCGGGGAGCGAAGCGCAAAGATCTATGAAGAATCCGTCTCGCACGACGGAGAGAACAAACGCGTCCCCGGAGATGGCCTCCCAAGCGGGGAGAAACGCGTGAAGACGGCCACCTACCACATTCGGTTGAACAAGCGCTCGGGGAAAAACATCAAAACCCAGGCTTGGCCTTCTGCGAAGCCATCGCCTTACCACGAGTACCTCTCGAAATGCCCCTGCCACGACTCCCTCTCCCACAAGAAGGAGCTGGCTGTGGCTGAGGAGGCGGGACCCTAGACACGCGACTGCGTTGACCCGAAACGGGACCAGCAGGTCTACGCTGAACAGGGGCCCGCGTTGGCTTAGAGCTAGTGTGAAACTGCTTAGTCATATCCGAGATCTGCTTACGCGCATCGATCTCTCTCTGAAAAACCGTAGCGAATTTACCACCAAAAAGCGAAGGACCCCGAGACGGAACATCTCGGAGAAGTTGAGCAATGCCCGACTCTCTAACACCCAGTGCCGAGAGAGCCGAGGTCCTGCGACGGAACGTAGCCGAAGCAGCTGCGGTGGAAAGCTGCGACCACTGCAGACAAAAAAGAGTATGCAACAGGTCGTCAATAATCAGCTTGTCACCATCGGTAACATTCAACTCCTCCGCCCTGGACCTAAGGTCGGAGAGAAACCCTTGAAACGCCGACAAACGCATCCCCGACCTAACCTGGCTTTCAATATTAGACCAGATCTTATCCTCCGCCTTGAAGGCGGCGGAGGTAAGCGGATTAGTCGCCCGTAAGCGACGACCAACCTCCAAAATCTCAGGAGACAGAGTCTTAGCCTTAAAAAAGCTGTCTTGGTCCTGAGAACAAAAGGCAAAGGCCTTACCCTTGACCGCATTAGAGCGCTTAATCAACAGCGCGGCCTCAATGCGGTCATATTCCAGCTTGAAAACCTCCTCAAGAGCGATACCCTCAGAGGAATCCTGCTGCTTAAATTTCCAACGCGAAGTCGAACCCTGCGCACGGGTTGACTGAAATTCAGGGAGATATTTGGACAACAAAGCAATCGCTTCTACCCCGCGAAGAGCAAGCGATTGAGACTCCGCCTGCCCAAGCGATTCGGGAACCGAAGCTTGAGAAGCCACATCCGAATCTGGTTCCACCCGAGTGGAATGAGACAAAGGAGCACTAACAAAGGCCTCCGCAGGCAGAGCCCCGCATGGTTCAACAAAAGTCTCCTCGCCCGGCGGAGCCCCAAGGGCCGCGGGAATAGGAGGCACATGCGAATCTGACTCAGACAAAGAGGAATCAATCACAAAAGGCTGATTAGACTCAAGGCGAGATCCCTGAATAGGGACAGAAGTCAGGGTTGAAGTAGCCGGTACAAAGGACCAACCCTGATTCTGAGCAAAAGCCCGCATCATACTGAACATGTCAGCTTGAGAGGAGCTAGCTGGGTTAGCCAGGTCAGACGGGCAAGAGGCCGGCAAAGCCTTGCCACTTTTTGCCTTCTTCTTGGCCTTTTTCTTGGCTGGCTCGACAAAAGTCGTAGCCGAAACCCTTTTCTTAGAACGTGTCAAGTGCGGATCGTACTCGTGATCAGATAGCGGAATGTAATGAATGCGACGTACGCAGTCGAGCGCAAAATTGATGCTATGTCGGGGACATGCAATCGCGCTATAGCATGTACGTAGTGAGTGAGAGTTAGTGCACATTTTGACTTGGAGTGCGAAGGGTGTGAAAGTGGGCTGTGAATTGTGGATGGGCCACCAAGTTTGGGATTTTATACACACAGGAAAGTCTTCTTTTCGTATTTATGTTTCGGAGATGTTTTTGAACATCTTTTAGGCACCAGATTACGCCCTCCACCCAGCACTACTACCTTTCGCAAGATTCTGGCCAAGTTTTTGATATTGCATGGAGATAGACGTAAGTAAACTTATTGAATAATGCAACATAACCTTGTGCATGTATTAGACTAACTTCAATTAGATTAGACATGATAGTCAGGGTAAGATAAAACTATGACTCTCGTAATGGATTTTAAAATAACGGATTAATTAAGGAATATAATAAATGCATAACAATCTGATTGTTCCGCCATAGAGCTGAATCGTTATTTTGACATCGTTAAAATATCTGTAGGAGGTATTTAGTTTAGTTTTTTTTATCCCGTTTTTGTTTTTAGTAATGGTTAATGATATATCAAATGTGTTATAATTGCTGTTTGGTGAATATTTTAAGCATTTTCGTGTACAACCTCGATATGGTGGCAAGTTTTAAATAAAACCATTTTAAATCATGCAGTCGCATCCTGGGGTGTGACCCAGCGCCGGAAATGACGTCATATGCACCAGCTTGGCAAACAGGACGTTTTGAGCCAAACAGCTGAAGGACGGGACTAGGGCGTACTACGCAAGGCTCAAGGTTACGTCACGACGACTACGAGGCTGGCATCGGTTTAGTCCATAGTTGGTTTATGGACAGATATTCTTCGAGGGACACTCGGCCCGTTTATTTCCGATTGAAAACAACCACCGAATGGAAATTGATTTATCTATTCCTTGTATGTATTATTAATTTTGTTCTGTTGTATTAACGTAAACAAAAGAAAGCAAACACAAAACAAACTTCTGCTGAGATGTATATTAGTAGTTGTTTTAATGATACCAAATATATCTGATGGTTGATCAAGGATTTGATTGATTCAATAAACGGAAGTATTACATATTCTACCATTCGACTTAAAACAAATTTGTGAAACTTTTATTCTGTTAGAGTGCCAGTAGTGACATTTTGGCGACCACGAAGGGACATTTAAATTGTATTCATGTTATCT
The DNA here is from genome assembly GCA_025617745.1 of Heliocidaris erythrogramma. NCBI lineage: Eukaryota > Metazoa > Echinodermata > Echinoidea > Camarodonta > Echinometridae > Heliocidaris > Heliocidaris erythrogramma. The sequence continues at coordinate 148,317 of CM046856.1, read as the reverse complement.
ACTGGCAGTGATGATACTTTGCTGTAACATCAATCAGTGTTATAGGGACATTTCCCGTATATTCATTAAACTGTTAGTGAATTATTTCCTTGTAAATATGGAGTATGTATGATGAAATAACACGATTTTCTATTGATAGTTTATTTTTTGCTTAGGATATCAGAGTGTCGCTTCAGAAAGGATTGCAGAGGTAAAAGTGCTGGGCAGGGCATACGATCTGATTGAAACTTAGCATATAATCAAGAGCTGTGGTAAGTGATTTTCCTGCCAAGATATTAATTTGGGTTTGATATCATAATGGAAATTGAAAAACTTATGAAAATTGGGCAATCCCTAGGCTTGAGTGGAAGTGAGTTACGAATGTTTGTCGACGGTGAGCAGGCGAGAGCAAGGGAAGAGCGTGCACTGGAGCGTGACAGAGTGAAAGAAGAACAAGAGTTGGTTAAGCTGCGGTTGGAGTTAGAGCGTTCTAGAAGAGAGAGAGGTGATGAGACAGTAAGCGAAAACAGATCGCATGTACGCGCGCCGAAGCTGCCGACATTTGATGAAGTTAGGGATAACCTAGATACTTACCTCAGTAGGTTTGAACGCTATGCTACTGCGCAGGGGTGGCCTAAGGCGTCATGGGCAACCAATCTTAGTGCCTTGCTGACAGGAAAAGCATTAGATACTTACAGCAGACTCAGCGATACTGAAGCTCTAAATTATGATACACTCAAATCTGCATTATTGAAACGATATGATATCACCAGCGAAGAATATAGGAAAAAACTGCGTTCAGCAAAGCCTGACCCCGGGGAGAGTGCGGGACAATTCATTTACAGGATGCGAGTCTATCTAACAAAATGGTTGACATTAGCCGGTTATGACCAGTCTTTTGAAAACTTGATTGAGATTATACTTGTTGAGCAGTTTTATGCTAGCTGTTCGAAGGACATGGCGATGTTCATAAGAGAGAATAAACCAGAGAACTTAAAGAAATTATCAGAGGTAGCCGATCGTTTCATAGAGGCTCGGTCGGGATGGCAGTTGCAAACTGTAAGTCATAAACCTCCAATAATCGATAGGAAGGATAATTCACGTTCTGATTTTCGTCCTTCTCGAGTAGCAGGAGCACCAGAGGCAAGGAAGTCGTTGCCCAAGGACAATCAAGGCAGTCGACCAAGGAAAGATGGGTGTTACATCTGCGGCAATAAAGGACATTTCGCTCGGAATTGCAACGAAAGGAGGCAGGGGAGGCTTGCTGCCGGCATGGTTGAAATGACAGAGCCAGTAGGGTCATCAGGACAGCCTCACAGAGAGCTTGGACCACAGACTCTGATGTCGACGTACGGAACTACCGAGACGCAGGCGGAGCCGAGGGGGGTGTTAGCAGGACTTAACTCAGAGAATGACTTTATTAAGGATATAGGTGAGGCAGCATGTTTATTAATTGATTCATGTTTCTCATGTGATGGGGCAGTCTATACGGACGACACTCGGGGGCGAGTCTTACCTGTGGTGAGTGCGGTGTGCGGGGCTAAGTCAGTGCGTTCAATGCCAGTGGTCCGAGGTCTTGTTAATGGGGTTCCAGTAGATGTCCTTCGAGACAGTGGATGCACGGCCGCTCTAGTGAAAGAAGAGTTCGTAAAACCTGGACAGATGACAGGGGAGCAACGACAGTGCCTACTGATAGATATGACGATTAGGAGATTTCCGCTGGCGCGAATCAATGTAGACACGCCTTACTTTACAGGGGAATTGGAAGTTCTTTGTGTTAGTAACCTAATCTATCCTTTGATTTTAGGAAACATAGATGGAGTCAGGAATGCAAGCGATCCCGACAGGGATTGGAAACCAGCAGAGCGAGGGACCACACCATGTGCACTGGCGGTGGAGACTCGACAACAGAACAGGGAGAAGTGGAAACCCTTAAAAGGTCTGAAAGTTCCTGGACAAGTGACAGAGGTGACTCCAGATGGTTTTCGACAAGCACAGGAAAGCGACCCGACCTTAGACAAGATAAGGCAACGAGCTGCTAGTGATGATGTCAAGGTAAGCCGTAATGGTAATAAGTCTCAATTCAAGAAGTTGAATGGTGTTCTCTACCGCGAATTCCAAGATTCAAGGGCAGGTGTTGACCTCAATAGTCAGTTAATAGTTCCCCAGCCTCTCAGAAATCAGGTTCTAAAGTTGGCACATGAGTCGGTCATTGGTGGACATCTGGGAGCAAGTAAGACAGCTGATAGGATTTTGGCAAATTTTTTCTGGCCCGGGTTACATCACGACGTAAAGTTATTCTGCAGGTCATGCGATTCCTGCCAGCGTTCTTTTCCCAAGGGTAAGGTGACAAAGGTGCCCCTCGGGTCAACACCACTAATCGACGAGCCCTTTCACCGTGTAGCAGTGGATCTGGTGGGTCCTATCACACCCATTTCTTCAAAGGGAAATCGGTATATTCTCACTTTAGTTGACTACGCTACGCGTTATCCTGAGGCGGTGCCCCTTAGAAATATTGATACTGCCACAGTGGCTGAAGCATTGATAAGCATCTACTCTAGAGTTGGCTTTCCGAAAGAAATGCTCACGGACAGAGGATCACAGTTTACCTCGGGTGTTATGAAGGAGGTATGCCGACTTCTTTCTTTACGTCATGTCATGACCACCCCGTACCATCCTCAGTGTAACGGACTTGTCGAGAAGTTCAATGGTACCTTGAAGAGGATGTTAGTAAAAATGTGTGAAGAGCGCCCCAAAGACTGGGATCGCTACATCGATTCTCTGTTGTTTGCATACCGGGAGACGCCCCAGGATAGCACCGGCTTTGCTCCTTTTGAGCTCTTGTACGGACGGGTGGTCAGGGGACCACTGATGATTCTGCGTGAGTTATGGACCAAGAACATTGAGCTTCCAGAAACCAAGTCTACGTACCAGTTTGTTCTGGACCTGAAGGAAAAGTTGGAAAAGACATGTGAGATAGCACAGCGGGAACTTCACAAGTCGCTTGAGAAATACAGGAAATGCTACAACAGGAAGGCAAAGAAGCGCTCATTCAAAGTTGGTGACGAGGTACTGGTTCTTCTTCCGACCGATCATAACAAACTCCTCATGCACTGGAAGGGCCCATTCCGCATTGTGCAGACACAAGGACCGCTAGATTACAAAGTTGATCTAGGTAAGAGAGTTACCACCTTCCATGCCAATCTCTTAAAGCAGTACTTACGGCGAGAAACTGAGGAGCCGATTCAGGCAACTACTGGGGCAGTGGTGGATTTGGTTGCGACATCAGTTATTGAAGACTAAGATGACTCCGATGTTGGAAATACCGCCAGTGACAAGGATAACTTTGAGAGCAGAGCGTCTTCAGAGTCTCTCCTGCAGTTACCGAGTTTGCAAAGAACGCAAACATGTGCTGACGTTCAGGTATCCAAGGAGCTATCAGACGACCAGCGTAGACAAGTCTCCTCCTTACTTCAGGAGTTCGACGACGTACTCACTGATGTCCCAGGTATTACTACGGCAGGATATCATGATATACAGCTCATCCATGACCTGCCAGTGAAAAGTCGTCCCTATCCATTGCCCCATGCCAAGAGGCAAATAGTCAAGGATGAGGTGAGGGACATGATGGATCTTGGTGTAATTGAACCGTCCTGCTCTCCTTACGCTTCTCCAATTGTCTTGGTAAGCAAAAAAGATGGCAGTAATAGGTTTTGCTGTGATTTCAGAAAGATCAATGCGGTCACTGTTCCAGATGCAGAGCCCATACCGGACCAGGAGGAGATATTTTCCAAACTCACAGATGATAACTTCTTCACAAAAATCGACCTCACCAAGGGGTATTGGCAGGTGCCGCTAACAGAGCATGCAAAGCCAATGACTGCCTTCGTTACCCCAGATGGACTCTATCAATTTAAGACCATGCCATTCGGATTGATGAATGCACCGGCTAGCTTCAGTCGATTGATGAGAACAGTGCTCCGTGGTCTTGAATGCGTCGACAATTTCATTGACGACATCTTAGTGCATACACCAACCTGGGATCAACATATGGAAGCTTTGCATACACTGATGTCAAGATTGAGGGAGTCAAACCTCAAAGCAAAACCCCAAAAGTGCTTTGTTGGCTTTGCAAAAGTCGACTTCTTAGGACACCAGCTGAGCAGAGGGTATCTCAGACCACTCCACAACAAGGTAGCTGACATCCAGACGGCACCACGACCAACTACCAAGAAAGAGCTCCGATCGTTCTTAGGGTTGGCCGGCTACTACAGGAAGTTTGTTCCCCAATTCGCTGCAACCGCCGTTCCTTTGACGGATCTTCTCAGGAAGGGTAAACCAAACATGCTTGGCTGGGAAGAAGTGCATGAAAATGCATTCACCAGTCTGAAGGCGAAGCTGAGCAAAGAACCCATTCTGCATTTGCCTGATGTAAACAAAGAGTTCATCTTACGGACGGATGCATCAAACAAAGGCATCGGCGCTGTTCTCCTGCAAGAATTTGACGGTGAGAAGTTTCCAATAGCGTACGCTAGTAAAAAGTTACTGGCTAGGGAACAACGCTATTCGACCATCGAGAAGGAGTGTCTTGCGGTTGTGTGGGCCGTGCAGAAATTCGAGACATTTTTGTTTGGTCGAGAATTCGTCCTCGAAGTCGACCACCAGCCCTTGTTGGCTGTTCGGAAATCCAAGGTGGCTAATGGGCGTATCCTTCGCTGGGCATTGGTCCTCCAACAGTACAAATTCAGGATCGAAGCTATCCGGGGCAAGGAGAATGTTGGTGCAGACTATATGAGTCGCGTATGTCACGGCGAGTAAAATCCATATTCTCATATCAAGTGACTGAATTAGTAGATAATTTTAAATGCAGGAGTTTTTTTTTTCCCCCTTGTTTTGCTCTCTCCCCGAGTGGTTTGTTTGAAAAAAAAAATATTTTAGGGAGGGGGTGAATTGTCAAGTGCGGATCGTACTCGTGATCAGATAGCGGAATGTAATGAATGCGACGTACGCAGTCGAGCGCAAAATTGATGCTATGTCGGGGACATGCAATCGCGCTATAGCATGTACGTAGTGAGTGAGAGTTAGTGCACATTTTGACTTGGAGTGCGAAGGGTGTGAAAGTGGGCTGTGAATTGTGGATGGGCCACCAAGTTTGGGATTTTATACACACAGGAAAGTCTTCTTTTCGTATTTATGTTTCGGAGATGTTTTTGAACATCTTTTAGGCACCAGATTACGCCCTCCACCCAGCACTACTACCTTTCGCAAGATTCTGGCCAAGTTTTTGATATTGCATGGAGATAGACGTAAGTAAACTTATTGAATAATGCAACATAACCTTGTGCATGTATTAGACTAACTTCAATTAGATTAGACATGATAGTCAGGGTAAGATAAAACTATGACTCTCGTAATGGATTTTAAAATGACGGATTAATTAAGGAATATAATAAATGCATAACAATCTGATTGTTCCGCCATAGAGCTGAATCGTTATTTTGACATCGTTAAAATATCTGTAGGAGGTATTTAGTTTAGTTTTTTTTATCCCGTTTTTGTTTTTAGTAATGGTTAATGATATATCAAATGTGTTATAATTGCTGTTTGGTGAATATTTTAAGCATTTTCGTGTACAACCTCGATATGGTGGCAAGTTTTAAATAAAACCATTTTAAATCATGCAGTCGCATCCTGGGGTGTGACCCAGCGCCGGAAATGACGTCATATGCACCAGCTTGGCAAACAGGACGTTTTGAGCCAAACAGCTGAAGGACGGGACTAGGGCGTACTACGCAAGGCTCAAGGTTACGTCACGACGACTACGAGGCTGGCATCGGTTTAGTCCATAGTTGGTTTATGGACAGATATTCTTCGAGGGACACTCGGCCCGTTTATTTCCGATTGAAAACAACCACCGAATGGAAATTGATTTATCTATTCCTTGTATGTATTATTAATTTTGTTCTGTTGTATTAACGTAAACAAAAGAAAGCAAACACAAAACAAACTTCTGCTGAGATGTATATTAGTAGTTGTTTAATGATACCAAATATATCTGATGGTTGATCAAGGATTTGATTGATTCAATAAACGGAAGTATTACATATTCTACCATTCGACTTAAAACAAATTTGTGAAACTTTTATTCTGTTAGAGTGCCAGTAGTGACAGAACGCTTAATCGGATTCGTTCGGGTCCCCGAAGCCTCTTCGGAAACACAAACCGATCCCTCCGCGGAGGGGCGTTCACTTCCCATAAAGGGATTGGAGCGCTCATGGCGTAAGCCTAGAGAATCGCCCAAATCACCCATATTGGCTAAGCAAGAAGATGCAGTAGCCTTGGGTTGGGAGCTAAAAGCTCCCAGTGCGTGGGCAGACCGAGATGACTCGGTATGTGCCCGATGACTACTAAAGGCGTGTGAACCCGCTATTGGACCGCTCGAAAGCAGCAATAGGGGAGCACAAGTAGTCACGCACTCAGGTGAAAACACCTGTTGCTCCGAAGAGCGTCCATAATTGTTAGCTCGAGCATTCCCATTAGCTGGCAATGTAGACAGCCCAGGAAGTACTCGTTCCCCCATATGGCGTTTGCCGGGGGCTAGGGTTTGAGAACCCAGACCAACATGGACTAAGCCCGTGGGCTGCCCTGCAGTAGTGGGGCGCGTCTCCCCTAACGGATCAGAGCGAGTGAACGCTACCGTACGGGAAACAACAGCCCCCCCCTCTGGTCTCAGCGACCGGGGGATTGGATTCGAGATATCCAAACCACTAGAATCTGACGCCACCCACCCCGAAACCACGGGCTTCGGAGTTGACAATCCCGATTCAGTTAACGCCACCCGTCCCGAAGCCGCAAGCTCCGAGACTGGCAAACTCTGCAAGGAAACACCACTAGACAACTTACCCTTAGCCCTCCTCCCTCCCCCGTGTACCGCAGTACTCGGGGGAGTTCTGGAAGGCCGAGTCGTCTTGCTAGACGACTCTTCGGAAGAAGCAGGTCTCCTTGACCTAGCTGCTTCTTCTTCCGAATCCATACCACTGCAATAAAACAGACAATAAAGTATACTTTTTCAAATTAAGAAATACTTCAACTGAATGCAGTAAATAAGGGTAAAATTATTTGGGAGATACGCACTAAAGAAATTTTCACAGCCTAAAAACCGTAAGAATAAACGCCGAACCCGAAGGCTCGGTGACAAACGGAAACACCCGCAAACACGGAAATATCTACGTGGGGCTGACCGTGAAAGAGAAAAATAAATGCCAAGAAAGGGAATCAAAAAATCCCTTGCAATCGGCAAGAGTGACTAATAAAACACAAAGTACTATAATCTAAACGAATATAGGTACCTAAAAGTGCTTTAACTATGTGAAAAAGCGCACCAAAAAGATACTATACGACCTGATTTCAGGAGCGCTGTGACTATACGTCCTAACTCGTCGGGGGCGAGCAAGAAAGAGGAAGATGGCCGTAGCGTATTGACGCGCGTGAGTGGCGAAGGGGACAATAGGATTACGGGGGGTGCGCACAATATTGTGACACATGTGTGATAATTCTCGAAGGGGTCCCGTAGTCAAGACTACAGGCATAATAGGTAGGTATATATGATTTATTGCAGTAAATTTTATGCTGTTAAATGGCAATTATACGGTATTTTCTAAATTCCAGTATTTTGTGATGTGTTACCGGTAATGGCCCTAGCGGCCACACCCACCATGAATTCTATGGAAAACAGGTACATGTAGATTATGATAGCTGAGGGTCCTAGCTAATAGAAAAATATAATCTAAGATTGTGTAGACACCTCTCTGTCTATTTTATACTGATAAGTTTAGATATTTTTCCAAAATATCCATTTTTTATGGTACCATTACCATAGTAACAGCCATTTTTGACATGACCGTGACTTCAAATGACCTAGATTTTGGTTTCAATCCATCAGGAAACTCAAAATACACATATTTAGATGCTTACCAGTCATTTTTCAAATTTCTGAATTAGAAATATTAGGTATTTTAGTAAATTCCTATATTTCCTTGATGTGTTGCCATGGTAACGGCTCTGGTGGCCACAACCACCACTAACTCTATGGAAAACAGGCAGATTCTGATAGCCGAGGGTCCTAGCTACCAGGAAAACATCACTAAAAATTGTGCCTAAGGGGGGGGGGGGGAGGGGGGTCTACAGTGGCCCACAGATTATTCCTTTAGTTGTGTTATTCTTTGATTCCTCCTGTCACTTCTTCTATCTTTCAGTATGTTAATTGTTAATGATGCGCAACGTATTATTCATAATTCACTCATGACTGAATTAAAACAATGGAAAGTGTTGGTATGGTGCCAAAATTTCATTTGCACGAATAAATTTCTATTTTGAATTAGTTTTTAGGGTATTAAACGTAATTAATTTGAAAAAAAAAGAAAACATCAGATAAAAATTCATAATTTTCTCTTTTATATGACTTCTCATGCATAAAAAAATGAATGATGTATGTCAGAGAACAAGTAAAATGAAAACATGATTGATTTCTGCCCAAATGAGTGGATATTTGTGTAAAAAGCCATTCAGCTCTCCTGACAATGGACTTAATGCTTGGGTAAATTTACACAACCATGGGGAATGGCAAGGAACATTAAAGATGGTTGGGGCCTAATTGGGGGTAATAAAAGGGCTGAAAATTAAGCAAACCATCTTTTTTAGGTTGCTTGGCCATGCATCTCACCACAGAATAAAGGGTGTTCATCTAACAGAATGTGCTCGCTCTGGGAGCACACAGCAAGCATCAGAGCCGCCTTCAAAGAATGATTTCCAGATAGCGACATTCCTGCGAAGTCCTTTTTATGGAGAAACACGAGAAAATATCAGCAGGGAGGGAAGAGCCTCAACGTCAATATGAGCTGATCTGGTCGAAGAGGAATTGCCATATTGGAAGAGAATGTGGCAGAAGTAAGGCGTGTCATCCATGAGAATCCCCAAGTATCCGTAATTTTCAGCCTTTTTATATCCCAAGTCCCCAACCATCTCTCATGTTCTGAAACGTGCATGACTTTTGTTGGCTGCGCTTCTGTGATGTCATCCAGGAAAGCAAATGGCAACCTCCATGACTGTGCGACTCTTGGCGTTTCTATGGGGTTCGTAACCATTTTTATAGACTTCATAATCATATTGCCAACCCGTTTTATAAATCTAAACACAACACAAAAAGTAAGTTCCCCCTAAATCAAAATGGCATAACTTTTAACGAAAAGGTTTCGAACAAAATAACTTGGTCAGAGTGTTCCTACACTTATTGACTAAGTTCTGTGTGAAAATGAAATTGATCCGTCGAGTCATGCATAAGTGAGCACACATTCAAGGCAAAATTGTCACTTTTCAAAAGTCACAAGAGCCATTTTGGGGGGTCATTTTGCCGAATTCTGTTTCTGGTTTTTGTTCAAGTGCTGTAGTTGTTTATCATCCATCGTTTGACCCCTTCGCACCTATCCTGACACTTTTCATGTTTTTGCATGGTTTGGTGAGCACAATTTTAGTGGAAAGTAGCGATGTTCAACCCTCTTAACTTTGAAATGGCAAAATCCATTCGGATTATTGAAAAAATTAACATCAGATATTGCTACCAAAATGAGTTGTCAATTGTGTAAACACAAGAGGTAATTTTCTGGCTGGTTGAGTGAGCACACTTTAAAATTAAGCAAGAAATGCTAAAATTCACTGTTAATAATATGGCATAAAATATGACTCCTGTGACTTTTGAAAAGTGACAATTTTCCCTTTAATGTGTGCTCACTCATGCATGACTTGACAGATCAATCTCATTTTCACACAGAAGTTAGTCAATAAGTGTAGGAACACTCCTGCCAAGTTATTTTGCTTAAAACCTTTTCGTTAAAATGTTACGCCATTTTGCTTTAGGGGGAACTTACTTTTTGTGTTGTGTTTATTAATACATGGTTGTGAGTTCGTGTATTAGTGCGATCTGGCAACACGCAGGTTTTTATCGTGGTGTCAAACACACTCGGCTTGCGCCTCGTGTGTATAGTACACCGCGATAAACACCTTTGTGTTGCCAGATCGCACCAATGCACTCCCAACCATGTATTAATAGTATATTAGTGATTTTCTATGCATGAGCTGTCATATAAAAGAGAAAATTATGAATTTTTGTGTAATGTTTTCCTTTTTCAATATGGTACGCTTACCACACTAAAAACTCACTCAAATTTGCGATTTGTGCGTGCAAATGAAATTTTGGTACCACCACTTTCCATTGTTGTAATTCAGTCATGTGTGAATTATGAATAATAAATTGTACATCACATGAAAACAGAGAAGCAAAGCTTTTCATATATGTATATCTCATCAAGGAAATTATTCATTATGATAGAAAATTTGGGGTCCGCTCGCTATTCACAGAAAACTGCTATTCATTTAACACACGTTATGAATAGTTATGAATAGTAGTCCTTATGAACGGAGGTCCTTATGAATAGCGAGGTAATTTGCCTATGGTTTGCTCGCTATTCATAAGGACCGCTATTCGTACAAAACCGCTATTCATTTAGTCACGCGTTATGGATAGCTGTCCTTATGAATAAATGGTCCTTATGAATAGCAGTCCTTATGACTAGCGAGGTTACCCCAAAAATTTATGCCATGAAATCAGGTTTCCTTTTTTCTGGGACACACTGTATATTAGACTTACAGTCTGGGCCTTCATCTGACTGATCTTGGCAGTCTACTTGCCCATCGCATCTGAATGATTCAGGAAGACAGATCTGTACTCCACTACTAGCACATTGGAAGAAGCCTGTTTGACATGATATACCACTGTAGGCTACCATGACAAAAATAAGGGGAAAAATATCAAATAATCAACACTAATGTTATCAATAGCCCAATAGCCCAAATGCTATACAATTAAACACATTCCACACTTTGCAGTAAATCTGTATCTTGTAGGACAAACTGATGTACATATATCTCCAGTAGAAAGAAGGTTTTTAAAGTAGGCCTTATCAATATCTAACGAAGCCCAATGAAACTTTAACTCAATAAAAATGATTTGAATGTTACAGTGATCAATGCAACAAGATTGCAAACTGTTTTATGTCATTGGCACGAGGTCCCCCAGAGTTTAAATAGTTCCAAAGAAACCTACTGCAATTCTCCTCATCACTGACGTCCCTACAGTCTGGGTCACGATCGCATTGCCATGGAGACGGGATACATTGCGTTCCATCAGCACAGGCAAACTGTACACCAGGAAAGCATCGAGCTGTCAACAAGAGGAGAGGACACAAGAGAGAAAAAATTTAACTCTAGGGAATGCATGGTAAAATGATTAAGAGTTTGAGCTGAGGTCATAATGACTTTAACATCTGCTATGATAAGGCTCAATAACACTTTAGCCAATCTGTGGTTGATGTGGAGAGAGAGAAAGTGAGAAAGACTTGCATCCCTTTCATAATAGTCAGGTTCACACGAAAGGAGCTAAACTTTAAGTGTGGCTTGTAGTTTCAAAATTTTCAAGTTACTAGTATCTTGTAGTTTCAGACTATATAAACAGACTTGTGGTTTCCAAACTGTAAGTTTACTTGTAGTTCCAGAACCACAAGTGAGCTTGTAGTTAACAAGCAGCGGGATTTTGGCCTGTGTGAACCCTCATCGTTGTTAATGAGCTGTTGTTACGTTAACTTCAAGTTTCGCTAACTTAACTTTTGAAACTACAATCCTGTATGAATGTACTGTAGCTAATATCAGCATAATAGGAGCACTGCAGGATTCTATGAACAGAATTGCTGTAAAATAACGAAAATTATTGCAATATTGGTGTTATGTGCATCATAGCAGCAGCATAAGATTGGGAGTTTATGTCAGAGGTCATTTGATTTCACCATCGCACATGTGCCATGATTCCATTATAATAATAAAAATAATAATGAGTCATTATTAATGACAATAACTAGCATTTATTCGCTCTCAATAGTTCAACTATATCACAGCGTTTACAAACGTAATAATACTTAACATAACATTAATACAATTAATATTACATAACACAACATTCATACGAAATTAATAATACACGTACATAGCATAGAATAAAAATTAACCTACATGTAATTACCGAAAGCCTTCAATTGTGGAAAATTAACTAATTAAGCATAGAGTGGAAGAGAAATGGAAGGGGTTTAGCTATTTCGGGAAGAGATATGGGCAAGTCCAGCATAACGGACATGACAATCAGACCATTTTCTTTGAAAACTTTGAACAAAGATAATTTATTTCCAAAGTATTTTTCACGCAAAAAATTTGTTTGGCCAACATCTATGGAACTTAAGCTCTGTACACATCAAAAAAATAAAATATGGTATGTTCATATTATTTATTTTGTTTCAGTCTGCTAAAGAGGAAGTTCTTGTTTCAACTAAAAATGAGCAGAACATAAAAAAGCCCTGTGGATAAATTCTTTTTGGAAAAGAACTTTGCCTGCCGTCATTTCTTGCGTGACTGGCAGCAAGCGAAATGCCGCATATTTGTTCCTCATTTATTGTGGTACAATATCTACGAGCCAATCGCATGCGTTCATTTTTTGCTCCGGAGAGACTACAGCAGTTGACACAGGGCATTACAGCAATGAAGCTGTATCAAAAGGGTGCGCCACTACTGGTTACATTATGGTATGGCCTTTACTTTCTATATTGATTCAAGTAATAATTTCAACACTGCTTTATTCCATTCACATGAGCTCAGACTATACAGTACTATTCTTCCACAGAAGGACTATCATATTTTATTCCCACTTATAAAGAATAAAATTGTTTTCTCTTTCAAATATGAAGTTTTTAAGATGTAAATTATAAGAGGATTTAGCAAAAAGTGATGTACAAATGACCTTAATTTCATGAACATATCATGTACATGTACAGGCTTTACAAGATGTCACAAGTATATAACAGGTCCATTTCACTTTCAAGTGTTTGTTAAATGTTCTCTGTTGAACCTCCTCCACATTCCCTTGTGACATTGTACATTTGACATAATCAACTATTAAATCCTATTCATATCTTGTTGAAAAGATACAAAACTAAACGTACATTTACATGTACATGCATGCTGTCAGAAATTCTTGCAATTTTCAAACAAATCTAATACCTCTGAATGTCTAGAATTCCTGTACAATGTACGTGTACATGCTCATCAACAATTTGTTTACCAAATATCTATTTCATTTGATTGTACACATTATGTACATGTATATAATTCCCCTATATATCTAAAACATACTTGTAGTGCAATTATCACAAATTAAATTAAATTTAAAAAAAAAAATTTAATTCTGTTTAGACATATCTTATTGCAAGTAAAGGCAACAGTGTTTTGTCATTCGGCCCATCATTTAGGCTCTTTAATTGATTGAGATCCTATCACAGCTTCCTGAATGAACATTCACTTCCCCATGGTTCCTCAACATTGGTCCTAGTATTTATGAAATGTTCTGTCCTGAGCAAACGGGACAGGAGTTCGCAAGATACGTCACAGTGTTGCCAATTTGTTTTTTGATTACAAATTCAAAAATTCATACCTTTCTTATTTCTTCAGATTTCACTCAAACTTTCACTAATTAATCTGTTTCTCTCATTTTTATTCTTTTATTCAAATCAAATTAATACCAGGGTGAACTTTCCCTTAATTGATTGAGATCTTATCACAGCTTCCTGAATGAACATTCACATCCCCATCGTTCCTCACATTGTTCCTCTTACAATACCCTTCAGGGGTGTCCATTTGGGGGGGGGGGGGGGGGATGACCGGCGAGGATGGAAGCCAGTGGCGTATCTAGGGATTATGGCGCCCAGGGCAAAAAATTAATTTACCCCCCACTCGAGTGCCAAACTTATATATGTTAGCGAGGGAGCAGAGCGACCGAGCAGATATTTTCTATTTTTAACCCTAAACTAGATGAATAATCGACCGCGCGCGGTCGGAATTTATGCCTCCGCCATCACCAGATTGGAAATGTATGGCCTACATGTACACTCTAAAAAGGATTGGTCCAACAAAATGACAAATCTTTTCACTTAAAATGCACAGGAGACAGAAAAATTTATTTCATTTCATTTTCATATAAAATAAATTGACCTCTGTGACCTCTGACCTTTGACCTACTTACCCCAAAATCTAATCAGTTCATCTTTCTATGGGTATGCATACTGGTACCAAGTTTGAAGTTCTCACCTCAGATAGTTCTTGAGATATCGCGGTAACGGTGCTAAAAACCACTAATTCCATGTAATTTGATGTAAATTGACCTCTGTGACCTTTGAACTTTGACCTTCCTACCCCAAAATCTAATCAGTTCCTCTTTCTATGGGGATACATACTGGTACAAAGTTTGAAGTTGTCACCTCAAACAGTTCTTGAGATATCGCGGTAACGGTGCTAAAAACCAAGAATTTCATGTAATTTCATGTAAATTGACCTCTGTGACCTCTGAACTTTGACCTACCTACCCCAAAATCTAATCAGTTCCTCTTTCTATGGGGATACATACTAGTACCAAGTTTGAAGTTCTTACCTCAAATAGTTCTTGAGATATCCTGGTAACGGTGCTAAAAACCAAGAATTTTTATGTAATTTCAGGTAAATTGACCTCTGTGACCTTTGAACTTTGACCTTCCTACCCCAAAATCTAATCAGTTCCTCTTTCTATGGGGATACATACTGGTACAAAGTTTGAAGTTGTCACCTCAAACAGTTCTTGAGATATCGCGGTAACGGTGCTAAAAACCAAGAATTTCATGTAATTTCATGTAAATTGACCTCTGTGACCTCTGAACTTTGACCTACCTACCCCAAAATCTAATCAGTTCCTCTTTCTATGGGGATACATACTAGTACCAAGTTTGAAGTTCTTACCTCAAATAGTTCTTGAGATATCCTGGTAACGGTGCTAAAAACCAAGAATTTTTATGTAATTTCAGGTAAATTGACCTCTGTGACCTCTGACCTTTGACCTACTTACCCCAAAATCTAATCAGTTCATCTTCGTATGGGGATACATACTAGTACCTAGTTTGAGGTTCCTACCTCAAATGATTCTTCAGATATCGCGGTAACGAGGAGTGGGACGGACGCACGGACGCACGGACAACCCAAAAACATAATGCCTCCGGCACCCACCTTCGGTGGGCGGAGGCATAAAAACGCAATTTCTTGTGCATAACACAGGAAACTTTGCAATTGACCACCACAATAGAGCAGTAGATAAGCTCAAATTTTATACATCGCTAAACGGTTTTCTATTCACTCATGTCTACAATCGGGAGCAAAACTAATGAAAATCCTATATAGGCTTGAAAAAGAGTCCAGAAATTCAGCAAGGCTACCTAAAGTTGAGATTTCTTTCAAAAGTTGAACCTTTGCAAATGCTGTTTTATACACTTTATCCTGTATTGGGGGCACAATATTAATAGCAGGAGTCGTATGAAACTTACATGATATAGCGAGCAAAGCAATTACATCTTTAATTTTTTCAAATTTGAACCCTTTAAGCTATTTAAGAACTATAGGTCTACTGGGGGCGCAAAATTATGAGATTCTGAAAGAAAATAATTATGCGAGGGAGCAAAGTGACCGAGCTTTGGAAAATGTTTCGCATTTCAAACCTAAAACTAGATTTCTAGTGCATTTACCCTGCGGATTTGGGGGTGCATAATCCATAAGGATTATGAGTTTTCTTCATTTCCCCCTTTTTTTCTTTCTCTCCTTTGCGATTTTTGCACCCCTCCAAGTGCCGCCCGGGGCACGTGCCCCCTGCCCCCCTAGATACGCGAAGTGACCGAGCGGGGGGGACTTTTTCCAAAATCTGTCTATAAAACTTGCATTTCACAGCATCCCAAAGTGGTTTTTAATGAAAGAAGGAATGTGCGGATCTATGCCAATGGACGGAACCCCTCAATTGAGAATGACAATGCGAGCGAATGAATTTTCTTCAATATTTTCGCATTGAAATTATGGAATTTCTTATTTCCTTACTTCTAATCATTAAAGAATGTGATGGTATTTCAAGATCAAACATAATGAGTTTGGATAATTATTGGGGGGATGATAATACAGGCCATCATTTCATTGATACATTCTACATGTATTTCGAAGGAGACCAGTAGCCAGGGTCATAAAGAGAAGAAAAGATACATGTACCTGACTCAAGATCAGAAAAAACGTTTAAAAAAACGTATCTAACTACAAAAGCAGCTGAGCAGCTTGTGCATGCATTTGTAACATCCCGGATTGATTGCTGTAACTCGTTGTTATATGGCATCTCTCAGCCTCAAGTAAGGAGGCTCCAACTTGTTCAGAATGCTGCTGCCCGTCTAGTTACATGTACGCACAAGTATTCTCACATCACACCAGTCCTTAAGTTCCTTCATTGGCTTCCTGTTGAACATCGTCTCACGTATAAAACCCTTCTGATTGCGTATCGTGCCCTGACGTTCTCCTCTCCACAGTACATTTCATCTCTTCTTGACTTTCACAAGCCTGGTCGTCCTGGTCTCCGCTCTTCCAATACATCTACTCTTGATCTTTTCATTCCTAAAACCAGACGGTCATGGGGAGATCGAGCATTTATATCAGCAGCTCCCCGTTTGTGGAACAGTCTTCCAACTAAACTAAAGGACTGTAAATCAGTAGAACATTTCAAGTCCTGTCTGAAAACTCATCTAATGGCCCAATATTATTGTAGTAATTTGCATTGACATGAATTTCAATGTCTTTATACCCTAACCTGTAATGTTATTGTAATTGTATTTTAGGTTAAGTTTATATGCAATTGAATTGTAAGCGCCTTGAGCACCCTTTGGGTGGATATGTTTTTTGCGCATTATAAGTGTCTATATTATTATTATTATTATTAAAAAAGCTGCCAAAACTAAACCTTTACACTGTTTGATACTTCAAAATTATGGAATTTCACAAAAAAAGTAAACTCTTTTAGGAAATACAAAAAAATATACACCTTCACTGAGCCCCAAAATAGACAATCAAAACATATAATGCAGTTCCATCAAAAAAGAGGTGATAGTGTTTATAACTTATGAGATTACAATTTTTTTAGAGATTTTTACTTACAGATCTAGTACCCTAAAAAACTTGCCCCATTCATCACCAAAATACCTAAATCAAAGAATTTTTATACATGTTTCTCCACCTGCCCCTTCAATGTTGCTTTATACAACTTTTATCAAATATGTGCACATCTGGAACTAATCAATAAAAAGTAAATATCAAAATCCAGCATACCAAATTCAACTAGAAATGTGCATTGCTGGTGCCGCGCAATGCGAAATGTATCCCCCGGCACTGGCAGCGATTTGAAGGAGGGACAAAGACCCTCCCCCATCCCCTCCCTCAAACAAAAGGATGGTGTAGAAATTGCCGCCAGTGGCCCGGAATATTGTCAACACTAGGAGCAGCATTACCAAAACGATTTGTGCAGATTAGAGTATAATGCATTTTTATCAAAAATTCGGAAGAAATATGACCTCAGAGCGCACATAAGCCATCCACTAAAATATGACCTTTGATCCTATGAAAGACGGAACACTAGAGGCAGCATCACCAAAAACTGTAGAGGTGTAATCTATAATAGACCTACATGTACATACAAAATCTGAAAGAAATGAGTTAACAAATGTGTCCTCCAGAATGCATGCAACGAAAATATGACATTTGACCCTAACAACAACCTGAATATGACATTTGACTGTATAGAAAGTGGTACAGTGGGGGTAGCATCAGCAAACAATTTAGAGGTGTAGGTTTCACTAAGACACATCTTCATATAAAATTTGAAAGAAATCCATCAAGAAATGTGGCCTGCAGAGACGGAATACTGGTGGCAGCATCACCAAAAACTATAGGTTTTTAGATTACACCAAGAGACACCTTCATGCAAAATTTGAACGAAATCCGTCAAGAAATGCAGAAGTAAGAGTGCAAGAAATGGAAAAATGACCTTTGACCCTATAAAAGACGGAACAATGAGGGAAGCATCACCAAAAATTAAATATGTGTAGATTATACCAAGATACATCTCCATACAAAATTTGAATGAAATCCGTCAAGAAGAGTGCAAGAAATGGAAAAATGACCTTTGACCCTATAAAGGACGGAACAATGAGGGCAGCATCACCAAAAATTAAACATGTGTAGATTATACCAAGATACATCTCCATACAAAATTTGAAAGAAATCCATCTAGAAATGTGGCCTGCAGAGTGCACTCACGCCATGCCCTGAAGTATGACCTTTGACCCTATAAAAGACGGAACACTGGTGGCAGCATCACCAAACACTATAGGTTTTTAAATTACACCAAGAGACACCTTCATGCAAAATTTGAACGAAATCCGTTGAGAAATGTGACCGCCAGAGCGCACACAAGAGTACACACAAGACATCTATCAAAATATGACCTTTGACCCTATAAAAGACGGAACACTGGGGGCAGCATCACCAAAATCTATAGGGTTCCAGATTTTACCAAGAGACACCTTCATACAAAATTTGAACAAAATCCGTTGAGAAATGTGTCCACTAGAGCGCACAAAAACTATCCCCCAAAATATGGCCTTTTACCCTATAAAAGACGGAACACTGGGGGCAGCATCACCAGAAACTATAGGGGTCCAGATTTTACCAAGATACACGTCCACAGGAAGTCTGAAAGAAATTCGTCGAGAAATGTGACGGCTAGAGCGCACACAAGAATTTTTTCCTGGGGGGGCAAGATGATCGCTTTCAATATTGGATCATTTAAAAGTCTAAAACCCGATTAAAAAAAAGTATGATTTTGAAATTTCTGGGGGGGCAACTGCCCCCCCTGCCCCCCCGCTGCGTACGGCCTTGCGCGGCGGCAGCGGCGGCGAAACGCTGCTGAATCCAAAGTATCCTCCGGCATACTGCCGGGGGATACAACTAGAAATATCACTGAAGATGATGATTAATACCCCTGCCCCGTGACAACAGCCTTTCTTGACTTTTGGTCGAAAACTGAGGAAGTAGTTCAATCTACAAGATTTTTCCCTGATTTACTGCCATAGATATGTCGTTTCCATGGCAACGCAGCTTCCGACACATCCAAAAAATATGTCTTGCACATCTTCCCACCAAGACCAATGTGTGTACCAAATTTCTTGACTTTTGGTCGAAAACTGACGTAGTTCGATCCGCAAGATTTTTCCCTGATTTACTGCCATCGATTTTTCCCTGATTTACTGCCATAGATATGCCGTTTCCATGGCAACGCAACTTCCGACACATCAAAAAAATATGTTGTACACATCTTCCCAGTAAGACCAATGTGTAGACCAATGTGTGTACCAAATTTCATAACTTTCGGTCAAAAACTGAGGAAGTAGTTCGATCCGCAAGGTGTTTCCTTGATTTTCTGCCATAAATATGCCATTACCATGGCAACGCACATTCCGACTCATCCGAAAAATATGTCTTGCACATCTTCCCACCAAGACCAATGTGTGTACCAAATTTCATGAGATTTGGTCGAAAACTGAGAAAGTAGTTCGATCCGCAAGATTTGCAACAGACCAACCGACCGCCCGACCGACCGCCCAACCGTTGACTGATTCCTGTATACCCCCTTCAAACTTCATTTGGCGGGGGTATGCAACATGTAAGCCTACATGCAGCCTTCATGTAAAATCATCATTATACAAGAATATCATTTTCCTGGCATACAAATGTTCTTAAAATCTACATTCACCTTCAAGAAGTTGTTAATACACAATAAGGTCCCAAATAAAACTTCTTAGTTTCCCATTTTTCAGTAGTTTTCCCATCATTTGGTTTACACCAGTTGCACTAATTCTACCACCTGCTGTCATACAAGTGACTGTTAGGCCAAACAATCTTGAGAGCAACACAAACCTAGACCCCGTTCTCATTACAAGCACATGCTACATGTAGATCACGCCATTTTGAGGGTGAGAACACAGCAGCAGCGTTTCGGTGTGATCCACGGCAGTCCATGGCAAAGCAGACAGCTGAAGCACCGCTTTGGGGTGGTCTACAAGAGATAAGCGCAATCTAGCATGCATTAGATGGCCCTGTCTACATGTATGTGCTAGGAGTGGTATGAAAGATCATGTACAGGGATGATGTGTACTCAAAAAATGTGTACGCGGCGGGTGCCCATGGACCTCCCTGGCATGCGCTGTAGGTCGCCTCACGTTTGTGCAATCCACGCTCTAATCTTAATGCATAAATTTGTATTTAAATAGTACAGCGGCAGTGTTTTTCTGTGAGCCCAAACATGGTGAGCTTTGGGCTCGCAGTCGCATCAAACGTAGAGGGTGTTGCTTTATCCACTTGTATAGATCGATGGTCTGCCCCCTCTCTCTCCCCATAGAACAGAAAAAATCTGTGCCCCCCCCCCTTCTCTCTCTCTCTCAGAAGAGCAACAATAAACAAATTTCTAGAGGCATTAACAAGTCTCTTATGGCCTCTCGCTTTTAAGAGAGGTTGTATTCCAGATATCCCGCCTTCTGTTTTGTTTTGTTTTTAAAGGGAAAGTCCAAACTTGTATTAATTTGATTTGAAAAATGAGTGAACAATACTAAATTTTTGAGCAAAATGCGATACGAAATAAAGTTATGACTTGCGGAAGTTGTAATCAATCAAACCCAAATTGGCAACTATTGCTCAGTACAGAAATTTCATAAATTTTCATGTTCTTAGATTTTGATGAAGGAATAGATCTGTTTTATACAGGTTCTGTGTAAAAACATATCTAAGCAATGATTATATCTAAGGTGCATTTACATGTATGTTAGAATATTTTCTTTAGAGAAAATGTAAATTAACGATTTTGGGGGTACAGGACAAATGGGAGAGGAGCTCATAAGATACATCACAGATTTGTGTTTGATTGATTAAAACTCCAAAAATTAATAACTTTTTTATTTTGTATAATTCATCAAAATTTTGTTTACTGGTACACTGACCATACATGTACATGACGCATTGAATGGGTTACTTTTAAAGGAATCTCAATATCTCAAAATCTTCAAGTGGTACTGTCTGTATGCATGACAAAGGGTAAAAATTGTCACACTGATGCATCACAAACTTTGAGCTCTTAGCTAACAAGTGAGAAAGATCATGCATGCTTTGATTATGCATGCTTTGATTATGCATTCACATCACAAGCTCACAGTTACATGTAGCTTCAAGTGGATACATTATGCATAGAGCTTTAAGGGTTGAAGGTCTGCTCACTTGTCCAAAAGAAGAGATCAACAAAGAAAGATGGAAAGACAGCACATGGCAGGTGAGATGGGAAGATGGCACAAGGAAGATGGCACAAGGAAGATGGCACAAGGAAGATGGCACAAGGAAGATGGGATAGGAAGGTGGCACAAAGAAGGTGAGAGGGAAAGAAGGAATCAGGAAAGTGAAATAGAAACAAGGAAGGTTACATGGAAAGAGGGCACAAGGAAGGTTACATGGAAAGAGGGCACAAGGAAGGTTACATGGAAAGAGGGCACAAGGAAGGTTACATGGAAAGGGGCACAATTAAAGGTCAGATGGAAAAGAGGAATAAGGAAGGTGAGATGGAAAGAGGGGATATGGAAACTGAGATGGACATTCTCTGAGCTGATTAATCACCTGGTCCAGGTAAATATTGTACACATGTACATGTACATACCAGTAACTATTTAAAAGAAGACACCACTGGCAAATTTTGAAAAAATATGTTGTTCTGCATGTCCCTAGGAACTAATCAGTATCGAAATTGTAATTTTTGAACAGCCTACAAGTGCGTATATTTTGATATAAAAAGTATGTTTTTGCCACTGTCGATACGCAAATTGGCTTGTGTCGGCCAAAGCTGTCACGTCATTGCAGCACTTTGAGTTTCCACCACAATGCGTGTGCGTTACGCGTCCGTAAAAGCAGACGATAGCGCATATAGCATGCATATACATATTCGTGGAGTTGCAAAAATGCCGTTGTGCCAAGCAATTTACTGTTCGAATCGTCGTGAAATTGTCCGGTAAAATCCTTTTTTGCCATCCCTGATCCGAAGAAGGATAGAGAAAGGTGTGCTGTATGGATAAGGAACATTGGAACAACCAAATTCAACGTCAAAACGTACATTTATTCCTGTTTTCGAGTGGTCTGTGAAGACCATTTTGACGTTCGAGACCAACCTACAAGCCGTGTGCCTGGGATACAAACCCAGGAAGCTGCTAAAGCCCGACGCTGTACCAACCATATTCTCCCACAAAATCTTTACAAGCAAGCAATCTTTCTTCGCCCAGAAAATCCCTCATTCATCTCTTTAGCTTAGATTACAAGCTTATTGAAGAATGTGATCAGATTTTACTTGAAGATTAACCAGGAATTTATGTTAATGTCGTACTTGCTATCTATATCGCGAACGTAAGAACGTAAACAATGCAGCTTGCTGCATTAGCTTTCCGCGCGTGCCTTAAAGTACACGCGTTAATGGGAAGCACGTACGAACGATGACAAACATTAGTGCCAATTTTAATTTTATTAATTCGATAAATTGTGAAAAAATTTTGCTAAAGCACTTTATTTTTTCAGCAGATAATATTCAAAAATACAAAAAACTGAAAAATTAATAACATTTTCTTTTTGTCATACATAATTGTCTCACAAATAGCATTTTTATAGGCGCTGTGAAAGCGATCTGTGTATTGCTCCAAATCGGCATTACCGTGATTTGCCGTGGTTTTTGCAGTAGTGCTGCAGTGACGTAACAGATTTTTGCGGCTCGTACTAGTAGATATTTATTTTTTTTAAATCAAGATCTATGATTTTATCGACCTGAGCGATGAGTTTTTTTGTCAATCTGACTAGTTTTATAACATTAAAAATTGTAAAAGTGCTAAAATTTGTCAGTGGTGTCTTCATTTAAGTTATCATCACAGGTTCTAATGGATTTTATAATAACAGAGAGGATAAAAAGAGAACTCTCACAGTACCTATAAACACCCACAAGTAATATACACTGTAAGTTACACCTTCACTGAGAAAGTGGTATCAAAAAAGCAAGGAAGACAGTCAACCATCTAAATTTTTAAGACCCATAAGTGAATTGTAATGGAGGACCATTCCTAGTAATGCAGGCCTAAATGAAATTGTCCTTCTTTTTTTCTCCAATCTATAATCTATTTTTAACATAACGTGAATTATGAAAACAAAGGCTACAAAATTCTATAATTTGGAACTTGCATGTGTTTTTGAAGGCCTACATACATGTATGTAGGCCTATCCACTTGAACTTGGTTTTCTGGAACATACAGCCTACCAGGATACTGAAAAATTGATGACCTTCTTGGTGCTATCCTTCTCAGCCATCTTGGTAAACGTTATATACACCTATCCAATAGTACCTATAAACACCCACAAGTAATGCACTGTAAGTTACACCTTCACTGAGAAAGTGGTATCAAAAAAGCAAGGAAGACAGTCAACCATCTAAATTTTTAAGACCCATCTTAAGTGAATTGTAATGGAGGACCATTCCTAGTAATGCAGGCCTAAATGAAATTGTCCTTCTTTTTTTCTCCAATCTATAATCTATTTTTAACATAACGTGAAGTATGAAAACGAAGGCTACAAAATTCTATAATTTGGAACTTGCATGTGTTTTTGAAGGCCTACATACATGTATGTAGGCCTATCCACTTTAACTTGGTTTTCTGGAACATACAGCCTACCAGGATACTGAAAAATATCCCTGCATTAATATCTCTCTAAAATATAAATTATGAATTAATATTTTCCACACAATTCATCCTTTTCATTTACAAAGCCTGACTCTGCAGAATGCACCTAACTACATTTCTAAAACTGTTGCTAGAAAGTGTCTTGGAATTGAAAATGAACTATCAATTCTGATGAGGGGATATTCCTTCAAAATTTACAGTGTAACACTGATGTTAAACAGCAAGTTTTTGGCCATGCTAGGTTTTGCAAACTTACATTGTAGCTGTAGTGTAAACCTGGCTATTGCTAAATTCAGTAGACAAAAGACCAGAAATGATTCAAACTTTCTATTCATGAACTGTAACACTACCCTTACACAAACAATTGGAGCATGCTCCCTCAAGACATGATGCATTAACAGCAAAAAGCACTTAACTTTCATGCACCTGCGACTTTTCTGAAAGTCTAAAATGTAAAGTAAAACTAGATGAATATTCGATCGCGCGCGGTCGGAATTTATAATAATAATAATATGTGGACATTTGTATTGCGCCGGTATCTATCATGAGAGATGCTCATGGCGCATTATTATAATTTATGCCTCCGCCATCACCAGATTGGAAATGTATGGCACACATGTACACTCTAAAAATTACAAATCTTTTCACTTAAAATGCACAGGAGAAAAAAAAATTATTTCATTTCATTTTCAAATAAAAAACTTACCGTTGATGACTTACAATCATCAAATACACCTAGGAAATAGATATTTTATAGCAAATAGGCCATTGTCCCCTTGAAATTTCTAAAATAGGTAGGCCTATAATGACCTCTATGACCTCTGACCTTTGACCTTGAAACCCCAAAATCTAATCAGTTCATCGTCCCACCCATACATGTATGCATACATGGGCCAAGTTACAAGCTGATCCGCCAAACGGTTCCTAAGTTATCACAAGAACGAACCATTTTTATGTATATAATGACCTCTATGACCTTTGACCTTTGACCTTGAGACCCCAAAATCTAATCAGTTCATCGTCCCTCCCATATGAATACATGTCATGGGCCAAGTTAGAAGCTGATCTGCCAAACGGTTCCTAAGTTATCACAAGAACGAACCATTTTTATGTACATATAATGACCTCTATGACCTTTGAGCTTTGACCTTGAGACCCCAAAATCTAATCAGTTCATCGTCCCACCCATATGCATACATGGGCCAAGTTACAAGCTGATCCGCCGAACAGTTTTTAAGTTATTGCGAGAACGAAAAGGGGACGGACGGACGACCCGAAAACATAATGCCTCCGGCACCACCTACGGTGGGCGGAGGCATAAAAATATATACATGTATATTGGAAACAAACTCAGGTCTCATGTGGGAGACTTCATGATTATCATTCTGTTCACTCATTTGAAACTGGAATGCATGTAGAAGGTTTATTAGATTTTTGTTTTAAATCTATTATTCTGTTTTCATAAGACACTAGTTTCCATGTAAGTACGTATTGTTCAGTTTTATGTTTGTATAGCTTTGCTTAATTATAATCAAACATGTACATTGCAAACAAAAAACAAAACACACACACAAAAAAAAAGAATTTCCATATTTCATTTCAAATAAAACATTGAAGATTGAACCCTGACATTGTACCTGTATCCGATATTACACAAATGCACAAATGAACACACACAAAACAATTTTGAAAGGCTTCAACTTTTTAAAGTTGGTATCTACATGTAGTTTATATTGGCAGTCATAAACAAGTTTGCTGTCTGTAGATGCATTTACAGATTAGCTGTAGAAAGATACTCCCACAACGCCATTTTCCCAAAGTTTTACTCAAGGATGCACAACACATACAACTTTAAAAGTAGAAATTCATCTATTTTCTTCATTACATTTAATATCTGTGGACAGTTTAAAACCCCAAGAATAAAATGCTTCTATTACCAAGCACTGACACGAAAGTGGTAAGGTGAAATACAGGTAAGCACAGTGAAGATAGTACTTTTGGAAAGAAGCAATGGGGAAGGACCGCCGATGAAAATGGTCTGTCGAGTACATGTATGACATAGGCGTATGGATGCACTGATCTCTACTGTATATATATTCATTAACATTCACGCAGTAGTCGTGAATGTGCTTCTGCGACAAAATGCTTGGCTTGAAAACTTTGTACTGTTTAATGCATTTTTTCGCCACTTCTGAAATTTAGCTTGCATTCTAACATTTTTGTGATGCGTTTCGATCGCAATGCAGCATAATGTTGCACAGTTAGGCTGTATCTGTTGTACAGATACAGGACGCATACTCTGTTTGAGTGAGTGAGTAGCAGGCTGGTAACATTTTCATGGTAGTTTCGGGCATGATATACATGTAGGGCTAATATCACTGTCATAGCGAATACAAATTTTTTTTTCATTCATGCAATGTATGCACGACAGGTTTCTGAGATATTTTTCTTCATTATCCTACGTAATTATCTACATATTAACATTTTCGTGATGCATTATGATCACCTTACAGCTAAATCTCAACCTAACTATAACCCCAGTTCTACATGTACATGTAATCCTAATCCTAATCTTCACATTGTCCTGAACAAAAAAATGCATCATAACCTTGACCTTAACCTTTGACCTTTTCGAGATATGGATGTTGGAGCAAATGTTGTGTCACCAAACACATGAGCAACTAGAAAGGCAGTCAAAGGCGGCAGACCCATGCCTTAGCTGCGCTATTATTCTCGAAACTGCAGAAATAGATATATTTTTACTGGTTGGTTCCCCTGTCGTGTATAAAAAAAAGTAAACCCAATATAGGTTTTGTTTTGTTGCGATTATTTTTGTAAGCAGTAGCCATTCAAAGGGGATAACAAGAGGCACATCTCCCCCCCCCCCACAATAAATTTTGCCATATCCAGGTCATAACTTTGTGTGTCCCCACCCTTGAAAAAAATTCTTCTGAAAAAGATATTTTATTATTGAAACATCCCTCCCCTAAAAGTAATTGATTAGACATGTCAGAGAGCGTGGCGTGGTGAGGGAAAAAAATGTTAGCAATTTGTATTCAGTGTTCAGTCATGTCAGTGTTAATAAATGTATTCATGTTCTATCTTTACATTGCAATTGGGGTTGCTGTTTTTTTTCATCGGGCTTGGATAAAATAAATATGACGACACAAAATAAGTTGGATCTCGACTTCAAAATGACATGCATGCGAGGCACAGAGCTTACTCACTCAGCTCATCAGTCACCACCCATCAACAAAGTCAAAGTGTATACTGGCGTACATCCAGCGAACCTCAGCCACCAAATTTTGCAAATCCACACGAATTATAAAAAAAAATACATACAGTTTTTGTATATATTTTACAACTACCAAATCCACTCAAACAGACATAAATGAGTTATAAACTAACTCAAATCTCAAATGACAGGACCGTAATAACCCAAAGAAAAAAGTTCAATCCTACTATCCAGCCACAGGCACTGTACTCCCTAGCCCGACCAGACGCCGTCGCTTCGCGACAGCGCTGTGTATAGTTACATGTATGTACTCCCTAGCCTACCACACAGCCCATTCACAGCACACGCGAACACTCGCGAGTGCGATAGACTCACTCACGTCGAACAAACTCACCAGATTTTCAGCGAAAACAATTAAAATCACGTACTACACGTCCACCAGGATAAAATAAATCACAAAAACTTCCACAACAAAGTGGAAAAAACCAGGGAAAATAAACAGAAATGAACAGAAGATAAGAAATAGAGGAGAAATTAGACGTGCTAGGCCTAGGGTAGCCTGAATCTATTTTGAAGTTACAAGTAGATAATAAAAGGTATTCCTATACTTTACTACAGGGTCAAAACTTCAAGGTCACACAGAATTTGCAGGGGTCAACCAATCATTACCAAAATCTAATCGATTCTTTCCTATCACTTTCTGAACATTCCCTGAAAATTTGGTGCAAATCCGTTCAACCGTTCTCTCGTTATCTTGTACACAAACAAACACACAAACAAACAAACAAAAAACAAACAAACATACGGAGCCCTTTACAATTAACCCTGCCGATTTCATCGGCGTGGGTAATGATTATTGCATGTATGATTTAATATTTTCTTTGGAGAAAATGGAAATTAAAGATTATTTTGGTACAGGGCATATATTTTCCTCAAAATTTCACTGATCTGTTCCTTTAATTTTTGTACTTCTTTTACAACAGTGTACAATGTTAATGAGGTGTATATTATTTTGTACCCTTTGGCTTCTATTAGATAATTAGAACTTTGAATATTTGATCATCTTGGGGGAAAAGAACTTTCTGTTGACTTCTTTAATCATGATCATTATCATTACCAACATCATCATTATTACCACCATCATTGTAACAATAATAATAATACTTATAATAATAATAATAATAAATTTACATGTGACATTAAGGCGAATCTTTTCATCTCAGCCTATTGTTCATAACCCACGTTCGCTTTCACCTTAACCTCCAATTTCTATTGTGACGGAATAAACCACATTGTTAGGATTCACCGTAACTCACAGATAAGTGTATAATAATAATAATGATCATCATCATCATCATGATAATGATCATTATGATGATGATGATGATGGTGATGATGAAGATGGTGATGATGAAGATGATGATGATGATGATGGTGATGGTGTTGATGATGATGGTGATGGTGTTGATGATGATGGTGATGGTGTTGATGATGGTGATGTTTGATGATGGTGATGGTGATGGTGTTGATGATGATGATGATGATGATGATGATGATGGTGATGATGATGATGATGATGGTGTTGATGATGATGGTGATGGTGTTGATGATGATGATGGTGTTGATGATGATGGTGATGGTGTTGATGATGATGATGGTGATGGTGATGGTGATGGTGTTGATGATGATGATGATGATGGTGATGATGATGATGGTGGTGATGATGATGATGGTGGTGATGATGATGATGATGATGATGATGGTGGTGATGATGACGATGATGATGGTGATAGTGTTGATGTTGATGTTGATGATGATGATGATGATGGTGATAGTGTTGATGTTGATGATGATGATGATGGTGGTGATGATGATGATGATCGGTAATTGGTAAAGATGGAAATTAATAACAATGATAACAATAACACTTGCAACCCCCCCCCCCCCCCCCCCCCCCGTGTCTATAATGAATTAGACATACACTACACTCATATTGTACATGTAGCTACATGTACTGAAAGGAAATTGAAGAATGCAAAGAAGATAGAAGATATACAATAAAATCAGAAAAGGATAGATTCAGGGTTGCAACATTACATGTAAAAAAAATTGACAATCACTCATCTGAATAAGGAGATTTTAGTTAAAGATTGAAGTTACTGAGGGGCTAGATTTGACATGTCTTGTAGGGGTTGCAGGAATATTTGATGAAACATCTTTGTACACATGAAGTATACCACTTTCAACATGGCTCTCATACATGTAAACACAATGACCGAAAAAATAAATTTGAATCGTCCTAAGTTTTACCCATGGATGATGGGTTATCAATGAAATACAAAGTAATCTTTCTTTCAAAAACCCATCTTTAATGGGTTTGACATGCGAGTCACGTAGAGTTTGCCTGCAATTCATGCACATCAAGTATTTTAAATCATTTCAGCAGGCACTGAAGATTCATAATTAGGTCTTCAGAGTGGTGCCGGAGAGAGAGCCCTTAAGTCAGGACCCATTTCATCACAATCTAGACTAATGGTGCTCTTCTGTATATACCAATGACACTTCAAATGACAAGGGCACACGAAAGATGTGCAACAGGTGACAGTATTCATTAGGGTAGGATATTTTAAAAGAATGAAAATCAATTCGTATTGGTTAATCTACGTTTGCAGCACATACAGTTAAGCCCAAAAGAAAGTCTTACCTTCAACACTCAAAATTCCAAACTTTACCTTGAAATTCAGATCGTGTAAAAGGTAGGCTGACATTTTTGTAGGGTAGAGTGTAGAGCAGTTGTATAGGTAACATGTTAAGTGAACAGTTAATAATCCTTTGACCTTATCAAGCTCACGCACATCTTCATAGACACACTCGCATACTTGTTACTGGAAGAACAATAGACTAATCCCAACATAGGATTAGTGAAGGAAAAAGGGTCCTTCAGGATGCCACTAATTGGAAGACAATAGAAAAGTGTAACACGTAGGCACAACACTTTTCCAATCTGTGACAGGATATTCTTTACTGTGTAAAGGGTAGGGCAACACTCAATTTTTCACTCTCATGGCTCAAATTTACATGTTTGCATGTTTTGAAGGTAAAGTGTTGAGCTTTCCATCAGGGTGGTACTGTACATGTACATAGTCATACATGTACAATGTAGTCATCTTTTTTTTAATTTAAAAACAAGATGAATAGATAAAAAAAGCAGATTTTTTTCTTTTTTCTTTCTAAATATTGCTTATAATTACATGTAGAATTGGAATGATTATCTTGGATATTTTGCATCAATGAAGGACCAATATTGATGAAAAAATCATTGAATTGATTGGCAATATTATTATTATCATTGATGGATTGATCATATCTCCAATAAGTTTTTCAACATATGTCTTTTTTGAGAATTTTCCCATGGCTTTATTAAATAAGTTCCATGTTTTCTTCATATCGAATTGCACCTGTAAAAATCTTTGATGATAGTATTCACTCCGAATTCTTTTAATTTTATTATTACATTCATTTCTATACAATTTATAAGACTTATGATTTCTAGGAATTGGACAAGTTATATATTTTTTATACAACTGGTATTTCTTTTTGCACATTTTACGTAAATTATCACTAAACCACAGCTTGTCTTTTCTGGGCTCTTGCATACAGAATCTCAAATCTTTAAACTGGACCTGCTACATGTACATGTAGGCCTACATTTATGAAAAAAAAGTTAATGCGGAGCTCTGCATATATATGTGTTTGGATGAAATAATTTTTGCTTTGGAATTGAAAGTTGAATAGTTCCTCTACACAGTGGTGTAAGGTATGTATTCAACACTATCACTTATGCAGCACTGAAAACTTTGAAAGGAGGCCACAATTACCCCAGTCTACACTATATGTAATTGAATGAGTTACCAATAGGCCTACATGTATAAAGAGTTCTGTTACTGACAGAGAGAACAAAAATCAGTTTTGAGCAAATTAAACCGCTTTATAAGTGAAGTTTTTAAAATACTTGGTATTACAGTCCTGAGCTTTTCAGTTTTTCATAATTCATATCTGTATATTCTGAAACATGACACTTACAGAATCCACAGAGTAATACATACAATTTACTCAAATGTAAACTGTTCTGATGTACAAGTCACAAAAAGAAAACAAAAATCTTCTCTGAATGACAAGGTCTTCATACCACAGATTTTCTTTTCATTCTTCTCATGAGAAAAACCTAGAAAGGCTGCCAGACAGTGCGTCTCGGATGAGAGCTAATTATTGATTGTTATACGCTTCATTAATGGACTGGCCAGTGGCGAGAGGGAGCGTAAGCGGGATCATCAAAGAGAAAAGGAGTTGTCAGACAGGAACACAATACACAATACCTCGCCTCCATGTTTTTAAACCAAAGTACTGGGTGGAAAAATTGATTTCATAGACTTCCTGACTGTGATTGAAACACAATACAGCCAGAGCAAACAAATCAATTTAAGAACATTCTAATTAAATTATACATGGTACATGTAGGTGACCAGCAGTAAAATTTTGGGATATATGTATTTTTACAATACTGGAGATATTTTTGCTCAGAAAATTGAAATGGTGATATTTCCACTGTCTCTTTAAAGATAGAGTTGAGTTCTCGTCATGCAATTACATTGTGAAAGAAACTGTCTCAAAGCAAATTGGAAAGGTTGACCATGCCTACCGGAATATTCATGTAAGAATTGTTTTATACTGTTTTGGAATCATCAAAATAGGTAAGAAATTGACACAATCTCGCTGAAAAGCACATGTACATGTACTGCATACAAAAATGGGTATATTATGGGACTACACACACACACAATTGGCATGAATTTCAGCTATTTCTAATCATATTTTGAATAATGAGGGCATTTGAAGAGCAATCCTTTTCAGGGGATTTTTCTACTATGATGTTCTTCCAAACTGACAAGGAAGGAATGAAAAAGTCATTATTTTTCACCTTTCCCAGAAATCAACCTACATGTACCCTTAAGTAAACTTTAATAATACCGACACATACAGGAACTAGAGCACTCATCCCCCATTTGAATCAATGTTGTGACTGAAATGGATAAAGTGGCAATTTGGGACCTGGTATCACTGGTGACAAATTTGACCTTTTTGTACTTTTGTCATTTTTTAGTCGTTTTGACAGTACTTACCAAGTGTGGAAGTGTACATCATGCATAATACCATAATGCACCTCCATGCAAAATTTGAAGGTGATCCGACAAAAAATGCAGCCGATAGAGCGCTCACAAGAAAGTCTATACTATTTCTTTAAAAAATATGGTTACCATGGCAACGATGATTCCACCCACACCAAAAAAGAATAGGCATCTTCATCTTACCATTTGTAATGCACCTCCATGCGAAATATGAAGATGATCCGACAAGCATGCAGCCGGTAGAGCACTCACAGGAAAGTCTTTACCATTTCTTTAAAAAATATGGTTACCATAGCAACCATGACTCTGCCCACACCCTAAAACAGGTTCCCAGATTTTGCAATTTTTTTTTCTCTCAAAATACCCCATTTGAGGACACCAAAAGTGTGTATGGTCTGAGTACATAGAATGAATGGGTAATTTTTGTACAAATTTTAAACAATACTGTACATATTTTTTAAAAAAATTTAAAAAAAAAAAAATTATCAAAAAATGCATCAAATGCCCCAAATGACCAGTTTTTAAAACATACATTCATTACTCTTGGTGTCCACCCTACATTGTACATGTAATAGAATAATGAATGTTACACAACAATGGTAAATTTGGACCAAAGAAATACCCATGGTGAAGAAAACTTTTCCACTCTATGATTAATAAAAATAGAAATGTCCATTGCCGCGCAATGCGAAATGTATCCCCCGGCACTGGCAGCAATCCGAAGGAGGGACAAAGAACCTCCCCCCTCCCCTCCCTCAAACAAAAGGGTGGCGTAGAGATTGCCGCCGGTGGCCCGGACTATTGTCAACACTAGAAGCAGCATCACCGAAATAATGTGTGTAGATTAGAGTATAATGTATAAATTCTAAAGAAATCTGTCAAGAAATGTGATCTCAGAGCGCACACAAGATATCCACTAAAATATGATCTTTGACCCTATGAAAGATGGGAACACTGAAGGCAGCATCACCAAAAACTGTAGAGGTCTAGAGTTATCTATGATGGAACTCCATACAAAATCTGAAAGAAATCAGTCAACAAATAATAATAATAATAATAATATGAACACTTGTAATGCGCCAGTATCCATCATGGGTAGATGCTCATGGCACAGTGAAAGGAAGATAGAAGATATAAAGATATACATTTAAGAAAAGGGATGAAGGGAACAATTTACAAAAAGGCTTGTCTAAATAACCAGGTTTTGAGTGAGGTCTTAAAGGGATACGCCACCAGGCGACCGTGGGGAAAGTCAGGATTGCGTAAGCCCCATTCACTCGTACACAAAGTTTGTGCGGCGAACGCGTCCGTTGGACTACTAGGATTACTTTTCGGACTGCACGAAGCCGACCGAATCTCGCACGAGAGCTCGAGCTCGAGCGGAGCGTGCATGATGCGCGGCGAACAGCCTGTTCGAAGTTTGCTCCCGCGAGGCAACGTCATGATCAGGTAATGAACACGAGTGCCCTCTTGCGGCATAAAAACCTCCACATTCTGCGGTTGAGTATCCCTTTAAAGTTACTGAGACAGGATAGATTACGAATGTCTTGTGGGAGTTTATTCCATAGGAATGGACTAGCATATATAGAAATGATCGATCCCCCCAAGAATTATGGGTTTGTGGTATTAGAGATGAGTTTGAGGACCTAAGGCTCCTCAAAGAATTGTATGGAGTTATTAAGCTACAGTTGTAATGTGGAGCAGTTCCATGCAGTGAATGAAAGACGTGTAGAGCGATAAGTACAGGAGTTATGTGTTTCCTCTTAGGTGACAATAATAGTATTAATAATAATATTGAAATTATACGGGCAGCAGTGTTATGAAGCTTTTGGAGATGATCTACTTGGGATTGTGAAATATTATACAGCAACACATTACAGAAATCCAGACGTACTGTACTAGACTGGGTGAGTTACCTTCTGATGAATCCTAGGTTACGCAATTGGTATTGTACAGACATCTATACTACATGTAGAGACATGATTTGACATGTAGAAGAATCGTTGATGGAACATACTTGAACCAAACAACATAAATTCAGACTTAGCATTGTTCAGTTTAGGACAGTGCGAGCACATCCATACTATAACATCCTCAAAGGTGTCCTCCAGAATGCATGCAACCAAAATATGACAATGGACCCTATAAAAAGCGGAACACTGGGGACAGCATCAGCAAACACTAAAGATGTGTAGATTTCACTAAGACACTCTCCATATAAAATTTGAAAGAAATCCGTCAAGAAATGTGGAAGTTACAGCGCACAAAAGACATATGACCTTTGACCCTATAAAGGATGGAACAATGAGGGCAGCATCACCAAAAAGTAAAGATGTGTAGATTATACCAAGTTACATCTCCATACAAAATTTGAAAGCAATCCAAGAAATGTGGCCTACAGAGTGCACTCCACCATTCTCCAAAGTATGACCTTTGACCCTATAAAAGACGGGACACTGGTGGCAGCATCACCAAAAACTATAGGTTTTTAGATTACACCAAGAGACACCTGCATGCAAAATTTGAACAAAATCCGGTGAGAAATGTGACCGCCAGAGTGCACACAAGAGTGCACACAAGACATCTATCAAAATATGACCTTTGACCCTATAAAAGACGGAACACTGAGGGCAGCATCACCAAAATCTATAGTTTTCCAGATTTTACCTAGATACACCTCCATACAAAGTTTGAAAGAAATCCGTCGAGAAATGTGACTGCTAGTGCGTACATAATCTATCCCCCAAATTATGGCCTTTTATCCTATAAAAGACGGAACACTGGGGGCAGCATCACCAGAAATTATCGGTTTCCAGATTTTACCAAGATACACCTCCATACAAAGCTTGAAAGAAATCCTTCGAGAAATGTGACCGCTAGTGCGTACACAAAAATGTGACACGGCGGCGGTGGCGGAACGCTGCTGAATCCAAAGTATCCTCCGGCATACTGCCAGGGGATACAATAAGAATGCAACTTGAATATTACAAATCTGTAAAAGCTGCTGCCTGCTAAATTTATTTAATATTTTTGGTGTCTATGCCATCACAAATGTTAGAGTGGTCATAGTTACATCAGTATATGTAGCTGCATTCTGCTAAATATTGTGTATTGGTAATAACCTAAAGTAAGTCAGAAACATGAAAAAAGAAATAAAAAAAGATAATAGGAAGATACAGCAACTACATGTATTTTAATGTTTGGTGTCCACCCTTAGACCTCAGAATAATGCAGTTATGCAAAATTTGATAGCAGAAATATTGCTCATGTGTGCACATAAACCATCTTTTCAAGAAGCTAATCCCTACATGTATGTGTGATAAATATACACCAAAAAAGCATCTGGCTTGCCTTGCCTCAAGAAAAAAAACGATATCCCAAACTCCATATACATATACATGTATACACAATGTGATGCATTATCATACTCATAGCAATGCATGCTTTATAACAAGGAGTGAAGTTCAAACATTACAGACTGTCTCAGACTGTGAGTTAAGGGCAAGAAAAGCATTAACAAGGGTTTGTGGTTGATGTTAAATTTAAACAAGCTTAAAGGTTTTTTCTTAGGAATTCATTTCATGTATAAATGTCACTTTCAGTACCCAGTATTGTGAAATGACTCGTATTTAAAAATTTCAATTTGTTTATTACTTCCTTAATCCTTGCTTTATTTGTTTTCTCAATCTCTGATTTTTCTGCTTTTAACTCCCCTTTCACTGTCTTCATGTACTGTTTCCATAACCTCTGACCAAGCACATATTGTTACGTTTCCAATAGCTACGTTCATACTGGACCTGTGGTTTCAAAACTTTAAGTTAGTGAAACTTGAAATTAACGGAACAACGAGGAGGGTTCACATGGGCCCGAAACAACCACGCTCGTTGTATAAGCCACTTCGGAGATGCAATCTGAGCATGAGCAGATAAAGGTCATCTGTACCAAATTCTAAAACCCACTGACACTAATATTCGATATGTGCTCATGAATGTCATGTAATCATTATTCAATTATGCACTAATGTTGCATTCCATGATATCCAGGTGGAAGTATTCTTTTTAAAGGGGGAAACAAAAGCTATTCATGAGGCACCTCTATCACTCCCAGAGTTATTTTTCTGAAGTGCACATACAGGGACCCTCCATGTCTAAAATATCTGTGGATATTTGGGGTCATTTGTACCATGCGCTAACCCCGAACTGGCTTATTAAAGTAAAACTAGTAAAACAAGTAAAACTGGTTTCTAAACTATGAGTCCGTTCAATACGGTCTGAAAATACAAGATAACTTAAAGTTTTGAAACTACATGTACAAGCTAAACTGAAAATTTAGCTTCCTCTGTGTGAACCTGAAGAATGTTAGTTGTTACACCAAAGGCATCACTGTCACACACACATCTTTCAGTATTGTAGCTAAATATCTCTCCCATTTGATGCCTCATATTGATTCGCTGCTCAGGGAACCAATAGCACTCCTGAACATTCACATAAATAGTGTGATGTACATCATACATGTAATTGTACAAATAATGATATCTCTGCAGTGTGAACAGGCTCACAATTAGCAAAGATAACCACCACATGTACATGTACATCTACATACATGTATGTACATGTATGTAGCTGCTACAGTAGGCCTACATGTACATGTGGAACCAGTGAGTGAACCCTATTAAATGCATGTACATTGAATGTGACCTCTCTAAAGGACCTTCACTTTTGACATTGCTGTTCATGGTCTGGACAGACACCACCAAGATAGTCTGAATGTACCAACCTGATCAATGTAAAAAAATTATAAAATAAATCATTTAAAAAAAGCATGTAATGGAAAGCTAAAAATTCATGTTTTTATGTAGGTCCTATACATGTACAATGTCGTTAAAGAGAAACTTGGAAAACTTTTGTCATGAAATTTCATATTCTGAGTTGTTAATTTAAAGGAACAAGGAATACATTTGTTTCATACAGGTTTTGTTTAAGAGCACATGTGGAATGACTATGAGCCCTTTCACACTCACTTTGTTAGAGCGCTCTAAG
The DNA here is from genome assembly GCA_025617745.1 of Heliocidaris erythrogramma. Lineage (NCBI taxonomy): Eukaryota > Metazoa > Echinodermata > Echinoidea > Camarodonta > Echinometridae > Heliocidaris > Heliocidaris erythrogramma. The sequence goes on along the minus strand of CM046856.1, from coordinate 111,095 downwards.
AACCGTTCCTTATGAGCGGTTCCTAGGCGAGTGTGAAGTGGTCCAGGAAGCATTCTTCTGGAGCGCTCCAGAAGACCCCCTCGCGAGGTGGTCTTGAGGAACGGTTCTAATAGACCGCTCCAATGTGCAGCGTGAAAGCGAAAGCGATCCTAAAGCGTACTTCAACCGGAAGCGAGTGTGTGTGTTCCGGGGGAAATCTCGTGTGATTTTCCTTGATTGTCCTATAAGTGCAGGCCATCGCTGCATTTAAAGAAAGCGAAGACAATAGAAAGAAAATACAAGGAAAGATAGAAGAGGAAATGATAGAAGATAAAAAGGGAAAATGAATAAAACAAAGAAAGACAAAAGAAAACAAAGAAAGATAGAAAGAGAAAACGATAGAATGATGAAAACAAGGAAAGAAAGACAGATAAAAGGACAGAATGATAAAAACAAAGAAAAACAAAGGAAACAAGGAAAGATAGAAGAGAAAATGATAGAATGATCAAAACAAAAAAAAACAAAAGAAAACAAGGAAAGATAGCGAAGACAACAAAAAGAAAATACAAGGAAAGATAGAGAGATGATAAAATGATAGAATGATAAAAACAAATAAAAACATAAGAAATCTAAAGAAAGAAAAGATGATAGGATGATTAAAACATAGGAAAACAAAAGAAAACAAGGAAAGATAGAAAGATAAAATGACAGAATGATAAAAACAAAGAAAAACAAAGGAAACAAGGAAAGATAGAAGAGAAAATGATAGAATGATCAAAACAAAGAAAAACAAAAGAAAACAAGGAAAGATAGATGATAAAATGATAGAATGATAAAAACAAATAAAAACATAAGAAATCTAAAGAAAGAAAAGACAATAGGATGATGAAAACAAAGAAAAACAAAGGAAACAAGGAAAGATAGAAAGATAAAATGACAGAATGATAAAAACAAAGAAAAACAAAGGAAACAAGGAAAGATAAAAGAGAAAATGATAGAATGATCAAAACAAAGAAAAACAAAAGAAAACAAGGAAAGATAGAGAGATGATAAAATGATAGAATGATAAAAACAAATAAAAACATAAGAAATCTAAAGAAAGAAAAGACGATAGGATGATGAAAACAAAGAAAAACAAAGAAAAAAACAAAAAGCTTTGGAAAGATATAGAGATAAATGCATCAGGCAGGCAGTATACGTTTGATTTCCGCGAAAAAATTGACCCGCTGTACCCGAGCTGCCCTAGCAACAGGACCACTTTGACTCGTTGAGCGTTATGTCTAGCAAACAAAGCGTTCTTCAAGAACCATTCCTCTAGAGCGGTCTACATGTAACTTGGAGTGATTCAGCAGGGAGTGTGAAAGGCCTCTATATCTAGGGTGTACATTAAAGGCCTCTATATCTAGGGTGTACATTAATGTACATTAAATATTTTCTGCCAAGAAATTGGAAATTCATGATTTTTGTAGTATAGGGCAAGTAGAAGAGGACCTCACAAGATGTGTCATGGAGTTGGCAATTTGTGTTTGATTAATTTCAATTCACAAATTTCTGATCTTGTTCAAACTTTCATTGATCTGTTTCTTTAATTTTTCTGCATCTTTGAAGTCCAACTTGATATCAGGATTGACTGCCCCTTTTAAAGGGTACCAATCACCAAAACATATTTTGTTCTTTACACAACTCCATACAGTCAGACCGCAGGTCGTATGCAAATGAGCAAAAATCGCGCATTTTATTTCCAGTGCCCGAAATGGACTCTCTCCCTGCACCCAGTCGGCTGTATCGCATGGTCATCTTTAAAATTATGTTCTTCAATAAATATTAATGCCGTGCTCATTAGACTTTCTGCAAAAATAAATGAATAGTTTACCAACACAGGGATATTTTGTTTCAGTCAGAATTTTAGAAATAAGTTGTTTAAAATAACTGATGAAATAGTCATACAAAAGCCTTTTTTTCACAAGATTTCAAGTTGTTAAAAGACATATAAAAAGTATATGAGCCGCCATCAAGACACATATGTATGGAAGCGCTGGAATCTCATCTTTGTCATCGTTACATTCAAAACATCCATAAATTTATGACAGAGTCAGGATCCAGCAATATTCAGCCGCAGATTATCCGTTGTCAAGACCATGGTCAAGACCATAGAATCTTTATAGCCCTGTGATTGGCAAGCGAGCCATCTGTAACCAAGTGCGCGTTGAATGAAACAATGCGCAACCTGTTGCTTCATCCTTGCGCAAACATGCGCATACATGTAGCTGTTGCCTGGCTGTGAGAAAACATTTTGCGTGGTGGTAACCAATCGGAATGCTGGAATTGACTTTTTTAAAGACAAAGTGTGGACATTGGTTACATATTGCTGGATCCTGACCCTGTCATGAAGTGCACATTAATGTTATTTCAATCTTTGGAAAGTACAGAAAATGCCCTTTACGCTCATATCAAATTTACCCTGGCTCACAATAAAACTGTGGTAGTTTTGGACAGATTTATATTTCATTTCATTTCCATTTTTTGTCATAAAAGGAACACCATTTTTTACCAATTTCGTCTTTTATTTTGAACACAATAAAAGCATGTCACAAATCTGTGATCCCTCTTCTTTTATTTGATGTATAACTCATGACAATTGGTGAATGATAAGTAGTCTATTCAATAGTTTGCAAATGAGATGTTCCTGGTTGTTCTTGCTCATTATGTATTCATAATCAGGCAGAACTGGAAATAAAATAGTGCGCTTTTTGGGGACCTGCGGATTGGCTGCATAAAATTTGTTAAAGGAGGTTCATGTGCCCCTCCCCCACCCCCCAAAAAAAGCAGGTCGTCGCCAATGCCTAGAAGATATTCCATGTCCCTTCGATCACCCCAAAAATAAATGCATTTTAATAGAAGCAGAAAAATCAAAATAGCATATCATAACAAATTGCCCTAAAATATCAAAAATTGTGATACCGTTGACAACTTTAAGGCACGTCTTAAAACATTTCTTTTTAGAAATAACTTCCAGTTTTAACTGGTAACTAGAGGAAGTACATGTATGTTGAGCATACCTCATTCTTCTCAAGCTTCTCTATCCACTTTTCCTTCTTCCTCTTTCTTACAGCACATAGGGACATATTGTGATATGCGCTTATATCAAAATGGTATAATATTATTATTATCAGTGAAAGGCTTAGGAAAAACGGACAACTAATAGGATAAGTTATGAATATTTGAAATCCTAAAATCGCTTATGAATATTTGAAATCCTAAAATCGCTTAATGAAGAGAGATCTGAAATTGGCAATGTCCTCATTATGCTAATGAGATGCTTTAATGTAAATGTGCTATACTTTCCAATTGCCTTATGCAAATAATATTTTTAAAATTCACTTTCATTGAATATATCTTAGAAAATTTTATTTCTGTATTATAGGAGGTGTTCATAAATTTATTCCTCACAAAAGCCACAATATATTTCAAGCAAAATGCTGATAATTCTTTTTTCTTTGTTTAAAAGCTGAAATCTGATTATTTTCTTATTTATTACCTATAGAGAGAGAACATAAAATGGTCATAGCATCTCATTAGTATAATGAGTATGCTGCCAATGTCATTTAGCGATTTTAGGTTTTTTAATCTTCATGACGTTTTTATTCTTTTCCATTTTTCCTCAAACTTCCAGTGATTTCCTTTTAAGATATTTCTGCTTCAATTAAAGTTTATAAGTTTGGGGTTTCAATCTCCTTTAAGAAATATTACAAATTAAAATATGAGCTCAATAAACATAAAAGCGACTTGTCAGTAGATTTATCAACAAAGCGATACACCCTCACAAACAAAATAGTTCGGTTCCATGCGCACATTTTTATGTCATCCTTTATTTTCCACATACAAATGTACTCCTTAAAACTTTTAACCATGTATGTGCATGTTTTTGAGGTTAATTTATACATTCTAGCTCTACACAATTGTTTTTAGGGGAATCAGATAGAGTAATGATTTTTTTTTCATACCTCATTGCCAAGACTTCCTCAGATTCCTCTTTATTTAATGTCCGAACAAAAATTTGAAATGAAAAAAGAAGGCAAGCAGAAAATAAGGAAGCTGGGATGAGGCTGTAAACTACAGTACACTCTAGAAATCCATTTAATTTAGCCTAAGGTAAATGTAAAATGTAGCCGACATGGGCATACAATAGGAAATCCAATGAACATTCAAAATTGGGATGTTTCGTCATCCTCACTTTCACCATCAAAGCATAATATACCAGGACTTTATTGGAAGAAGGGTACAGATGGATGCACTGAAGAACTAATCTCATTTTACTCACAAATTGAAGCAGACAAAAATGATGATGAAAGATCCTCGTTCACTGGATAATGCTAAAATCTGATTATTAGTGAACATATGTTACCCTAGTATGTGGAGCTTGTGTTATTGTCATCTCTCTACACTTCCCATGAACTGCATTATGAGAAATCCTTGAAAACAGCAACTTTCATTGTGCAATGAGAATTCTGTGGGTCAATATTTTTCAACACTGCTCCATAATTTAATTGTAAGGATTTTATCATGCACCTTGAAAGACACAATATGAAAAGGGTTGCATAGATTCCATACATTTTTTATTCTAGAGTGACCTATACTGATACAAATAACACCAGTCATTAATACAAATCTGTACATGTACCCTTGTAATTCAAGTACAGTCTTAGACCCCTGTTACACCGGAATACCTACCCGAGACCAGTCTTAAGGCGCCCCGAGACTGGTTTCTAAAAAGCTGATCCAAATTTTTGAATCCCTGTTACACCAAAATCGTAAGGAGTCTCGGGGCGCCCCGAGACTGCCTTTTGAGCGTTTACACCGACTTACGCAAAGCTACCCGAGACTTTCTGACATTATGTTCTACCTAGATGTAAACAAACCTATCAATGGTTATTAAGGCACTGTCACATTTTTCTGGGCAAGCCTTGCGTGTGACTTGCGGGGAACAATTTTTGCTACCCCCAGGTCCCCGCAGATGGCCCGCAACTGACAGTACCTAGCACGTATCTTGCCCGCAGGTGCACACGCAAGTCCGATTTACCCGCAGCCAAGTTTTGAGCATGCTCAAAACTTGTTCCGGGGGAGTTGCGGAAGATTGCCCGCATAGGTCCACGCAGAACACCAGTAGGAGACCTGTAGCGGCAGCAAGTCACAGGCAGTTGACCCGCTTGATGTACATAGGTTGCCCGTAGGTTGCCCATGGATTTGTGGCTACATGTATGTGTCAGAAAAGCGAGTCATCTGCGGGCATTCTACGAGCATAGTACGGGTGTTTTACTGGCAAGGAACGGTGTCGATACTGCCAACATCCGTGTAGCTGATCAGCTCTGCGGGCGTGGAGCGAGTTATACGAGCAAATTGCGTGCATGTTGAGGGCCAGTTACTGCCTTTCTGCTGGTTAGTTGAGGGTCGGATGTCGGATAATGACGTTCTAGTTCTGTTTATAGACAACTCAGAGAAATGATGGTTTCTCCGTCCATTCGCAACTCACAAGCAACTCCCACACAGGTAACATGCAGTTGTGACGCAAAAACCTCGCAGCGCCCGTATGTCGCCCGTAATTAGCACGGATCACTTTCAAAGCTCTCACGCGTCACCCACGCGAATCACCCGCAGGTCACACAGACTACACGTAAGTAAAATGTAAGTAGCACGCGTCCAGCAGGTTAGACACACGCGAAACTCGCCAAAATTCTTGTCTGCCCGCAGAAATTATCCTCTGGAAAATCCCTCCACGCAACTAGCCCGCGTAGCTTGCCCGGAAAGATGTGACAGCGCCTTTAGTTTAGAAAAAATTGACATATTTGAAAAGAATCTAGTAAAAGGATACTTTTTGATGATAAAATTGCCAATTCACAAACAACTGAACTCCTAGTATCAGTCCCAACAAAACTAACACCTCCGAGTACAATCATATACTACTATACTGTATTTAGTGTGTGATGTGTTTGCGATGACGCAATCATTCCAAACGTGTTGGCAGCGCACAAACCAGTCTCGGGTAGGTTAGCGTTTACACCGGATCCTGAGGAGTCTCGGACCACATCGCTCAGGTAGTCCGCGACTGGTTTGCTCAAAAGTGGTCTCGGGTAGGTTTCATCCATTTAAACCAGATTTGGAACCTACCCGAGACCAGTCTCGGGTCGCCCAGAGACTCCTTAGGATTCCGGTGTATCAGGGGTCCTAATCTCATCCCATAGTCTCACTTCAAATCATGCCTCAAAACTCATACATGTACAAGTACATGTATATGTCAGCAGATGTGTAAAAGTACATGTACTTTGAGGAACTTCCACAGGTCTACGTGTAAATGTACATGTTCATGTACATGTATGTATGTTCGTGTATGTTGAGGTATTGTCTAGTGGATACATTTAAGTCACCAGACTGTAGATCACAAGGTACAGGGGTTCAAATCCCAGCTCTTTTGGCAAGACATTAATACATACATACATGAAGGAAATGGGTACCAGTAGGTAGGAATTTATTCCTTAAAGCTTTAGCGCCTTCATTACATGTAGGTAATAATCCAAAACTCTCTGGAACCATACTGAGACACTGATATATACATGTACATGTATGCAAGTGTTATTAATGCTTCTCAACAGATATAGGGACGCCATCCACATTCTCATAATAATTGTGATGATGATAGGCCTACAATAATTGTGATGATGATAGGCCTACAATAATTGCCCAAAATTGTCACCACATGATGCTGTTGCTGTTGTGATTGTAATATTTTGTTATTGTGGGTTTTATTTGCTATATGGAAATTGTGGTATAAATGCATTTGTCTAGGTTCACGTACATACCAGGAGCATTTAGACACACTCCACATTAACGTTACCATGAAAATCAGTGCAATCAATGTTTAATTCCCCTACTTCTCTCTCTTTCCTTCACCTCTTTTATTTCCTCATACCTGTTCCTGTCATTACCCTTTATCTCTCCCACAACTCTTTCCTCCCTTTTCTTCTTTCTCTTTCTTTTATCCTCTCTTATCTCTTTCTATCTCACGATTGCTAACTCTAACTTTAAGTTTTCCTTTTTTCTCTTCCACACTTGAGCTTCACCTACATGTATCTCTCTCCCTCTCTCTGACACTCTTTCCCTTTTTGTCTCTCTTTTGCTCTCTTCTTATTTCCTCTCTTTGACCCCTGTTACACCAGAAACCTAAGGAGTCTCGGGGCTCCCCAAGACTGGTCTTGGGTATGTTTCAAATCCAGTGTAACGCACAAAACTTACCCAAGACCACTTCTGAGCATACCAGTCTCGGACTACCTACATGTAGCAATATGGTCCGAGACTGGTTCGGGGGTGCCCTGAGACTCCTTAGGAGCCGGTGTAAACGCTAACCTACCCGAGACTGATTGCGCCATTGCAAACACAGCGCGCGCTAAATACAGTCCACCCACGCCCACAACATCCGCAAACAGAAAGTCTCACTCAAAACCTGTCTCGGGTAGCTTTGGGTAACAGGGATCCAAAAATTTGGGTCAGCTTTTGGAAACCAGTCTCAGGGCGCCCCGAGACAAGTCTCAGGTAGGTATTTCGGTGTAACAGGGGTCTATCTCTCCCTTTCTCTCTTGCCCCTGTCTTTTTCTCTTCCTCTTTAAATATAAATGATTCCTTATGCACTGTTATTGAAGTTTGCTATTGTCATGTTTACAGAGCTGTGTATGTATTTTCTTATTTATGTATTATCATATATTGTAGCTCCATTACGTTTCTTTGTATGTGATTGATGTTGTGTTATATATTCTGTAAAATAATCTGCAATTTGGCCCACACGCCGCAAATGATTTTATAAAATTATAATAATAAATGAAACTTATATAGCGCCAAATCCACTCTGTGGAGTGCTCAAGGCTCATGTACATAGAAATCAATTAAGATTTAGAAAGAAATGTTTTTACATGATTTTTAAAAGAATCAGATTTTTATCAATAAACCGTTTTAAATGATTTGTTTTAGAAAGGGTTTGCAGCCTGTCAGCTGAAAAAACTTGCTTGGTCCAATAAATGTACTGGAACCTCGTTCTCATTAAAATTACAGAACCTACATGTAACAAGAAGAAGAAGAAAGAGGTCTATACCCCCGTTCAGACTACCTACATTCATCATATCATGTAGCTATGTATACAGTTTTCTTATAGCTGTACGATAAGTAATTAATAACTTTTTAGTCTCAAAACGAAATGTTGTATACCGGTAGCGAAAATGCATGTTTGAGCAATGAGCATCATATCGACTGAAACTCAATAAGGAATCAGCATCCCCTTGTAGTCTGAATGTTGTATTGTATGAAAACCGTATACTGGACAAGGCTTATCATGTGTACGCGCTGATGTAACCAATCAGCTATACTAATTTTGTATGCTTAATCACTGTCCATGAAGTAACCTCATACAAAACAGAAGGTGTCAGCACAAGTTTCTTTATATGATTTTGTAGTTCAGTCTGTACACTCCTTTTGCTATGCGATGATTCTTTATAAATACAATGCTTCTTTATACGAATCTCGTATAACTTTCCTGTAGTCTGAACAGGCTATACATACATGATTATTGAAGAAACAGTATCTATTTGTACATGTGCTGTGAGAAGTATTGCAGCTTGAAATAATATTTGTGTCAATTACAGTATTTTTGTGGCCTGCCAGGCCTGCTAGACCAAAGTTCGAGATAATGGATGCAAAGTAAGATAAGAATAACAAAAATTGTAGGCCTACAAGTACATGTAGGCATACCTACATTTACAAATGTAATTTTTCATTACCATAAATGAGGTGGGGATTCAATGTTTGATATTTGATATTTCATAAATGGCCAACGCATAATGTTGTAAGGTCAATGCCATAATATTTCGTACTTCAGGAAACTCATTCATCCAATACTCTACCGGCACCATCTGTTTTTGCGTTCCATGTATTACATCAAGGACTGGAACTCACTACCACCTGACATCCAGAGCATGATCCGTATATAATATATTACGCTAAGGATTTGGGGTCTTTTCTTTGGTTTGAACAGGCGCCTCCCCTGGCTCTTTACGGTCCCCACCTTTTGGTACCCACGGACAGGGAAGGGTTCCCAGTGGGTTGGAAGGCACTTTTTAAGTGCTGAAGTGCCGTCCATATTTCATAAATTCGTTTCTAAACATTGAATTTCCAGAGGGAGTAATAATTCTGCCAATGGAACAGCTCACTGCCGTACGCACAAAAAAGTACCTTCTTTTATGCCCCAACCCATACCTTTTACCTGTGACGGGGAAGAAACTCAACTGGTGTATTGCCAAAGAACAACGTGACGTACATACTCCAAGGCCATATCCGCATAGGCATAGCTCCGCATGCTGTAGTGTACATACACGTTCCATGTCTACTGCCCAAACATAGTATTGTTCGCACAGCACATGTACTTGTACTGCATGTACTAGTTTCATGTATAGAGTAACATCATTATTTTGTAGCTTCATGGTTAGGGGGGGGGGGGGGGGGGGGAGGGCACTTCTCATTGAGGCCGGTACATCAGGCATCATCCACGTACATGTACAAGAAAACGAATAAAAAGGGTACCTTTTCAGCAACAAGCGCATAACCCGGGTTACGCATTTAGGATATCAAAAAAAAGAGCAAAAATCAAGAAAAATGGTATCAAATTCAGAGACATTTAGGTCATTCAGGGCGCATGTGTTTGTGTACAGACTCAGTGACAGGGCAGAATTGATAATTGACCTCTGACTTGTTTCACCCGCATAAGTTCTCCGCCGACCTTTCAGACCAAACACTCACCCGCTTAACTTCTCCCCCTCGGTAGGTGGAGAAGTTACGCGGGGAAGTTAAGTGGGTGACTTTTCCCTTATCCCTTTCAACCCAAACCCAAACCTTTCCCCGCGTAACTCTAAACTTAAGCGGGTGAGTGCTTGGTTTGAAAGGGGTACGAGATTTAAACAATGCACCCCCTAACTCTGCTCAATTAGTTTCTGATGGAAGTACATGTACATGTACAAGAAGAAGATTCCCCTGCCTTTTCTGTTTTTTATAAAGCTGGCAGGCAGTAAAAAGGACTGGGGTAGGGATGAGAAACTCGGGATCAAATTTGCTTGAACTCACTGATACATGAGTACATTGAGCAAAATATCTTAAAACCTCTTTCAACAGTGCACTATATCACATTGTACAGGCTTACAGAGTACAGTGTATAACATGTACATGTATGTATAACATGAAGGCTATTAAAGAGAAGGTTGAGTTCTGGGAAAGGTAAAAACTAATTTGTGAGCTCTCTTTAATATTCTTCTTATGTTATTTTGAAAGATTATATGTATCATAGTAGATACATGTATACAGTATGTTACCTGAAAAGGATTGCTCTTCAAATGCCCTCACATTCAAAATATGACAAGAAACAGCTGAAATGTTTGGGCCAAACATTTGTGTGAAGTCCCATACACATTTCTTTGTACAGTGCATGTGACTCTCAGCAGGATTGAGTCAATTTCTTATCATTTTATTTTTGGTGATTCCAAAACCTTACAGCATACACTAATTATTATGTGAAATACCATCAACCTCTCCCAATTGCTTTGAGACAGATACATGTAGTTTCACTATTCAATCTCACGACCAGAAATCAACTTAATACTTAAGTACAGTACATGTACTGCACATGCACATACAGCTTTAAGCTTAATATGAAATGTAGGTTCTATCATCATGAATTTAAAAAATAGACTAGAATAGAGTGGAAGTACGCATTGTAATAACAAACCAATACAATAGCACATAATGCAGAAAAAAAAATAAACCCCAAACAAGTTTGTAAGTGAAACATGCAGAAAACAATAGTGCATACACAGATGAAGGCATTCAACAATATTCCCTAAGAGTAGTACATGGTTAAAACCTGAGAATACTGAAAGGACTAGTAAGTAAGAGTTTGTAAGCTGTACACTGGTCTGCATAGCTGTAAAGGCTTATTCTTGAAAGGAGAAGGAATAAACTTGACCTCTCTTCACCTCTATAATGCAATGCCAACATTAAAAGGAAAGCTGAGCTGCAGTTCCCTCTCACTTTGATTGAATTTGGTTCTGCAATTGGTGAAGAAATATCACGTCCCTATCACCATGGTAACTTATATGACTGAAGTTGTGCATTATAGTATTGGTCATCATTATTGATTTGTAGAAAATAATTTATACATTATTTGTTTAAATTTTACAAGCATACAAAAAAGCATATTTGGAGGCTCATAAATTTATGGTAGTGGTCCCTTATGCCTTTCTACTGCAGTGCACTTTTTAGAAATCATGTCTTAAGTGTTGCAATATTGAATTAATAATTTGGTGAGTTTTAATCTGACAATTGCTCAATTTTTAAGTTCAGTGTATTGCAAAAATGTTGTTACAATTTGAATGCAAAAAGACCCCATATTGAATTTGTCACACTTAATTGCAATGTTATGCCAATAGCAGTGATTCTTCTTCACCTTCTGATGGTGATGATGATGAAGATGAAGATAATGAAGATGATGATGAAGATGATGATGATGATGATGAAGATGATGATGTGGATGATGTGGATGATGTGGATGATGATGATGACGAAGATGATGATGATGAAGATGAAGATGATGAAGGTGGTGATGATGATGAAGATGAAGATGAAGATGATGATGATGAAGATGATGATGATGAAGGTGGTGATGATGATGATGATGATGATGATGATGAAGATGATGATGATGATGATAATGAAGATAATGATGATAATAATGATTAAGCAAGGATCAACACTCACAGGAGTCTGGCGTGAATTGGCTTCTAAATTCTAAACCTGGAGTCCTGACGCCTCCCCTCGTAATTTCAAAATTTTAATGGGGCCCCATACGTACTTACATGTACACTGACCCTCATAAAAATTCAAACTGGACCACCTGTGAAAAGAGTTTGCACTGAGTGTACAGTCAACCTTTAGATGTTTGGCAGGTTTAGTGTGGTGGAATACTAGTAGTCCTACTTCTAACAATTCTTCATACAACAGAAGATCAGCTACATGTACAAGTACATGTAGCTAAAAATCACAGTGCTCTTTACATTCATCACTTGTTCAAAGAGATAACTGATTTAATGATTTATGTATTTTACCTGACTGCTACAATTGTAGGTAAGCAAGAAAATATGCTCATAAAAAGCAAAACAAAAAATATCCAGTCCAATCAGTAGGACCTACGTACATGTGGTAAGGTAATAAGAAATCAATGCCAGCCCAAAGAGCACTAGTGCATGGACTTGTCTTCAAACCCAGAACCTCCAACTTAGCCGACACTGGTCTAAATGTAAGTGTACCATTGGTGTCTTGGTAAGTACTAAAGATACATCTGGAATTTTATTTCAAATATTTTGTGTGAAACTGACCCAGTAGCGCTTACATACATATATGTACATATGTATGCAGGGGAAAAAATTCAAGTATCAAGTAACAATGAACCCCCTCCTCTTCATTTATGAAAAATCTCAACAAAAAACTATGATACAATTTTACTTGGCTTTATTTACATTTAGTCCGTTCATGTCAAAGGTAAGTCAAATACTATACAAATGTACAGTTGTACATTATATCGTATTATTATCATTATTGAGTAACACTCTTCAGGTACTTGTACTGCCTTGCCCTTGACACTTATCTCATAATACAGAACTTGTACTTTATTTAAAATAATACCACTGAAATTATGTCATGTGCTTTCTCGATCATGGTGATATTATTGAAGACAAAATTGACACTTAATAGACAGTGTGTGAACAAGTAACCTAATGCAGTGCATATTTTCAAGGAATATTTGAGGAAGGAGCTCATGATTGGTTAGTGCCTGTTCACTCAATCCTCTGACACAGATTTCATACCTTTTGATGAGATTTCCACCTGACTGATTTTCAAATATTGATCATTGAGTCTGAAGCTAGAGTGTTGTTCTGTAGAATATATGGTAAGTCATTCATGAATTGCTCCACACTTGAATGGGCAATTCCAACCAAGACCCTTTTGAACTCTACGAACTGTGTGAAATGTTTGATAAGCTCTCTGTTATTATATGGACACAAAAGAATTTGGTATGTAATAAGGTCAAATAAAAATTACTGAATTCAGCAGCAGAATTTAATTCACTTTACAGCCTGAAGCTAGTCTGCAAGCACAGACCCTAATTTGACACTTTATTAGAAAATCATTGTCTTGAAAGAGCCTAACCCAGCTACCCACTAGTCGTGTCAATATACATGTACACATGTACATGTACTGTAAATGTGAAATATTTCGCGGTGTGGAAATTTCGCACATTTCGCACTGCACGAAATTAGCGCGAAAATAAAAGCACGCAAATATTTTTGTTTACCGGTACATGTATGTATTCTTCCGCCCATGAGCCTAGCGGGTGGACGAAATTAAAATCACATGAAATTCACAGGTAGTCTTACAGTGCAGACTATCTATTACGACTGACCAGGGTTTGTGCTAGCCATTAATCATAGCGGCATGCTAGGTCTTTTCTTTGCTGCTCTACTACTAGCTCAAGCTGTGTCGATCCCTGAAACGCGCGGAACAGTCCTCTGATTTTGAGAAGGTGACACACGCATGCAGGCCACCTTTACTCACCCGCCAACGTTACTTGTTGTTTTCTTAATTTTAACTTTGAAATCTTTCATACGAAAGGTTTCCATGAATAATTCGGTTCCTGGTAGAGAAAATGAACCAATCAGAAGCTTGTAGGACATGGAGACAAGAGACTATTCAGCCCGTTACGGCAAATATAACATATTTTCCACATATGTAACAAATATACGACTGCTGAACAATTTCTTTAAAAAAAATTTTTTTTCAAATATTTGTGTGTGGACTTTTTTATTAAGAAAACAAAAATACTTTCAGATTTCTCCTGCTATCTACCCTTTCTTGGTCCCCATCAAATAATGGACAAGCACAGTCTTTTCCGTTATGGTTCCTTTTATTTGAATGCTAAAACACACTGAACCGTAACGTTTAGTTTGGTTTAAACGAAACGAGTTGTACTGCCGTATGTGTCGACTTCCTGCAATCAGAGGACTTCTGTGCGTTTCAAGAACAACAGAGCTACATGTAAAAGCAGAGCAGCAAAGAAAAGACCTAGCATGCCGCCTCGATGAAAGGCTAGGTTTGTGCCTGCAAACTAGTCTGAGGCCATACACTGTACATGTACAGTACCTGTGTAACAATCCCTCAAGATACTTGTACTCTTTTAATAGTCTTTACCCTTTCAGGACAGGAGTTATTTAAGGGCTAAATTGATCACATTTTGTTCTTCAAATTATTAACAACAAGGAGGTACTAGGCTTGCCTAGTACCTCCTTGGTAACAATAGTAATTTTCTTTTAGTACAACATGGTTCTAATAAGTTGCAATGTCTTTGAAAACAATACATGTATACACATTTAGGAATTTTGTCAAAAGTTGAAAAAATTGCCCATTTTGATTAAAATCAATGGCCCGTATTCTGAACTCCGGTTTAACTTAAACCATGGTCTAAATGTGTGGTTTAACTATGGGCAGCCAAACGTGACACAAATCTCTAACAGTAGATATTCAATTTATCAGCATTTTTGGTACTCAAACTATTAAAAACTGTCTGGGAATGATAAGTACAATACTTTTTCTTGACGGTTAAAGCATGAGACCAGAATCCAGTAAACATAAGGAACATACAATATAACAAAGTTTTGACATTTTTGGCTACCCATATTTAAACCACACATTTAGACCATGGTTTAAGTTAAACCGGAGTTCAGAATACGGGCCTATGATTTTTAATGTTTCAATGTGTTGCCAATTTCAAGATTTTAAAGCTTATAAATATTTGTTTTTAAAATTCCTGGCATCAAACGCAATATGGTCATGCAACAAGAATGGACATACACTGTAGTGTGTGCAGAATTTTTTCTTTTTCTACTCATGCATCTGGTATCTTTTAGAGCTCTGCAATTAACTCCTCGTAAAGTCGTAAAAAGCTTTTGGATTCCTAACGGCTACCTAGGCAAGTGCTGAGAGAGGAGCAAAAATCCTCAAAAATTCACCTTCTTGTATCTCCCTTATTTGGTCCTTCAAAATCATGAAAATTTGAAAGTACATAGGTAATGGTGATATTGTGCTTCATATCAATTTTCACTGAGAATGGATGAGTTATTTTTTGAGATACAAGGTTATGTTTTTTTCCTGACACAAGTCTGGGACGAAATATGCAAACAAATAACATACTGTATTGCTAGACTTTAAACTCCAGTCTCACTCCCTGCGCAGTCTCAAGTTTGCGCAGTTGGTAGTTTTGTGTAAAACTGACAATAAAAATCGAAGACTTAACCTGAAAAGACTGGAAGTTACAGTCTATCATAGATCGATTTCACCTCTGTGAACATGCGCTCACCCGACATCATCCTTTTTCCTCAGCTCGCGCTCACGTCGATCAGCTGTTCTGTTATAAGCTACTGAAATCCTTGCAATCTGATTGGCTGAGAGCAAATTTGTCGGTAACAATCACTGACAAGACATGCCCGTTTACTCTCGATTTCATGTGTATAGGCCTAGCCTGTACGCTGCCCATAGACGCTGTCGCTTGCGGATTATTGCTGCATGATTGGGGAGGGGGAAATGCTACAGTCCAATCCGGTGAGTTCTGCAGTTCCAGCAATCCACCCTGATTGATTTCTTAATAATTAATCTTATATTAGATCTATGTCGTTCTTTTGCCCAATATCGACCTTTACTTCAGCATGTTTTATCGCGACAGTCCAACACACCGCTGAGTCAAAAGTAGAATATCCTGCACGTATCCATCATGTAGGTACGTAGTACACGGGACTACACTCGAGTGGAAACCATCCTGCATGCACCGCTATACTTGGGACTACATTTCAACTTCCGCGAAGAACGGTAGCGGGTTCATGAATGACATTGCCTTCGATTTTTTCCCCGAGATTATAAGCGTTCGACAGATAATTATGAAAAGATATTTGGAGGATCCCCTCAATATACTTTGATATTTCATACATCTGAAAGTTTTGATCTTGCGCAATGACAGCAAATGTGAAAAATACTGCTACATATCTGCTAAATATCACCCTTATTTTGTAAGCTACAAATAACTTACCTGTCCAAAATTGTAAGGAAAAATCCTGCACAGGCCAATTTTCATACCTCTAACTTAAGTGAGCACTGCTCATCGATGCATAAAATTTTTTCAATTTTTTCATATCATACTGTATGAAAGGTGGGTCCTTTAGCTTTCCATACATATCGACAATTTCCCATAAAAATATATATTAATTTGGCAACCATTTCAAAAGTGCAACGTTTTTTTTGAGCCACACGGTAGTAGGGAAACTGTGCATGTACTGTAGTACTAGTCTACAAAGATACACGTGTTTGCGAGCACTACGTTTTGTCAAATACTCTTCCTCTTTTTAAATTCTTAATGACATAAAAGCAAAGACATCTAGGAATAATCGTCTTCAAAATGTCAATACAAAGGACTGTTGAGTAAGAAGAAGAAAATGGAGAAAAGTTGAGAGGAGAAGAAATGGAAAGGCGAGATAGAAATTCAGAGAATGTAGAAGTAATCTTTCATGTTGACTGTCTGTCATCAGACTCCTGATGACGGACAGTCAACCTGTCCAAAACGTTGAGTCTTCTCCACTCTCAATCTTCTCATCTGGTTTACAAGATGACTTTACAGGACTTCACACTTTCAAGAAAGATTACTTCTACATTCTCTGAATTTCTATCTCGCCTTTCCATTTCTTCTCCTCTCAACTTTCCTCCACCTTCTTCTTCTTTCTCTCAACAGTCCTTTTCAGGACTAACCAGATGGTAAACCATAAGCCTTCTCAACGTTATAAGTTGTCAAAGTTGGGATGCGGCCTTTGAGCCGGAAAATACGGTATGTCAAATAGCAGATGACAAGGTTTTTACAATATAATTTTCTTTTCATTTTCATCATAAAATTGTTTTCTTAAACTTTCAGTACATCTAACCTTCCTTTTTCTATTTTGTTCTGCTTCTGACAGCAACTAATTAATCACGGTTGACTTCCCCATTACAGGGGAGTTATCCCTTTATACAGGGCTTGACACTAACTGAAAATTTTGGTGGTCCAGTTGATCCACCAAATTTGACTTATTTTCATTTTGATGGACCACACTCAATTTTGGTGGTCCACATTAAATAAAATAATAAAATACATAAGGATTTTTTTTCTTCCAACGTTTGCGGTATTGTGTTCAATTTCGTGATATAGATTTTGGTGATGATCGGTTAACGCCTGCAAATTCTGTGGGTCTGCCGCCTTTGACGGCTTTTCTAGTTTAATATGATTTTTTATTGAATTCCTGTTGTAATAATTCAGATTTGGTGTCAAATTATTGAATTTCTTCGATTATTTTTCATTCTCAAGTACATATATACTCACATGACTCATGTTCGCGATCACAAAATCTGTGATCGCGATCACGAAGGAAGGATGAGCACTCAGAGAAATTCACTTGACACCAAAACCAACTTTTTGAAACAGGAATGTATAACAAAAAATCAAATTAAATAAAAGAATACAAATGTCTTTTACTAGAGATCGAATCGTGGCAAGAGGATTCAGCTTTCAGCAACAATTAAAATGAAATTAAAGTGAAATTTAAGCCTATTTTTTTTTTTTCATGGCAGAGTTTATGTTCAAATCAAATGCAAGACTTGAAACGGTCATTTAAACAATCACGTCACATGCACATCACTCGGTCTTTATCATCAACACGAAAACGATTTGTGAAAATGTGCAACGCATTTGAACTTTGGGTTTGAGCTCTTTCCTTCTTGTTTTGGGAGGATTGGCGAGGCAAAATTTTTGGTGGTCACCATGGGACCGCCATTTCCTTACTTTTTTCAAATTTGGTGGTCCAACAAATCATTTTGGTGGACTTTGACCTCTTGACCACCACTAGTGTCGAGCCCGGCTTTATCACACAATTGGCATCAGTGGAAACAGAAAAATCAGATAAACCAAGCCCAAGGAGGTACGAAGCAGTCTCTTATAACTCCTTCAAGAAACAGATGACTAAAATTAGAAGAATCTAACAAAATCATTTCTGACAAAAACAAAAGAGCATGAAAGTGTAAAGTTTCAAACCTAGGAATTAAGCCTGAGTCGAATCGATTGGTTTGCCGGTGTTCGATCGAAGACATCGAATCCCGAATTCGTTTTGGCAAATCCGGTGCATCGATTTGTAGTCCACCAGATTTTTGACTACCGTAGCCACCATGAAAAAAGCAAATAAAAAAAGAAACTCCGTAACGTACAGCATATACTAGCAGAGAACGTGAAGGCGACTTCAAAGTTCAAACTGTTGGCTAACTTTCGCTAATTCGCTCGCGGAGGACGTCGCGCTTTACCTGTGCTTTCTCTATGGAAAAATCGTTTTGTTGTTACGAACTGAAGTTTACGACGATAATATTCTTGCACTCTCTCTGCATTGTCAATTTGACAATTGTATAATTGAACATGATAAATACGGGCATGAGTACGAGTGTACGCAATAACTATATCACACTCTCATCAAATTGGCAATTACTTCTGAATGATCTATATCTGAAGCGAAGCTGAATGCAGTCGAGCGACAAAAAGTTTATTTCGTATTGTTTTTTTTTTGCATCGAACAAACGTGTTCCATTCAGCTGTCCAAAGACAAAGTAAGATTATTAATTCTTTAAATTTGAATCATTGTCGGGTGTGTCGACAATGAGCATCGCTTCGTGCGACATTAGAGTGATATTTTGGCTAGCCATACGGACTAGAAATTTAAGATTTTGGCTAGCCATACGGACTAGAAATTTAAGATTTTGGCTCGTCCGCTGTGATTTTTACTAGCCATTGGCTAGCGGGCTATCGTTAATGTCGAGCAGCGAGAGCCCATACATATGCCCGCGATGCCAGCGGACCGGTCACTGGTGCATGGTGCATGCACTGCGTGCAACTGTGTGCAACTCTGTTTTCACCGCCCATCATTTATCGATGCACCGGTATTCGATCGAATCAAAGCCGTCGAATCCCGGATTATGAAATATTCGATATGACTCAGGCTTACTAGGAATGCAAAATCTTAGATCTAGCAAGTTATTTACGTGTGAGTGGTGAGTCCACTATTGACAAGTATGTTCATGGGGGCCCTTTTTTAATTCACCGGGACATACATTGTACATCGGACTATACGGGCTAACTCAGCAGGGTGAAATCGGCACTACCAGAAATGCCAAGCTGAGTTAGCACGGAGGGTTTGAATCGATCATGAAATACCAATGTGTACAATTTCGTTTTCATTACTAAATACCAGGCATTTTTCTTTTTTCATGGCTCCTTTTTGAGGTGCTTCAAAATTTTTTGGGGGCTACTCTTTCATTTTCCAGGGCTATTTTTCAATGAGCACTATTTCATCAAATACAGTATTTGGGCTATTTCTATTGCAAAATCTTCAGTAATAAACAGTTACACGACTTCCCATGTGTACATGTATGTCCTGTCTATCTCTCAAGTTTAAATCATAAATGAAGACTATACGGTTTATATTGACAGTTTAAGAGTTTATAATTCTGTAACTAACATAACTTATAAGAGTCTAACTTATAACTTCCTGCTAAACAAAATCATAGAGGCAGCAGAGACTGTGAATCCATGGGCAGGATTCGGGCTCCATAGAATAATCGCAGGCCAAATGTTAGACCAAAAGGTCAGTGTAATTCGTTCGGGGATATGCGACTACATCTGGCTTCACGGAATCCCTCTCCTGCATAGACCGAAGTCAGCCCCAGGCACTCCCGTTGGGGTCTTCCATTATGTGCCTACCTATGGCTGGGACCTGCGTATGCACGTGCGCACGTGCATTCACTAGTACGTACATATTCGTTCACCCGATAGATTAAAAAATGGGGTAAAATTTCTGTGAATGTGGGATTATTTCAAATGAGTTCATTATATTAAGTAGGTCTATAAATTTATCATGACATTTTGTGTATTTTTTCATTTCCAATTTGCATTACACAATGTATGTCGTAAAGTTTTCGGGTGAGATACCTCACCGTTTTTGCCCATAGGCACAGTGCTTAAAGGAGAATTACGCTCAAAAATAAAGACGATAGTGTTCAAAGGTGTTATTTATTCCTACTTGTTAGACTATATGGCTTTGCGTCAAAATATACGAGATCGATACGAATCAATTTTTTCTGAGCAAAATTTACCATCTGCTAGCAATATGTATCGTCTGCTAGCAGCACATGGGGGCTGCCATTTTGTTTATGTGTACAAGAAGATTTTCTTAATCCAAATGCTCAATTGCCTTTTTCAAAATTAAAAACCCATTTGAGATTAAAAATATAGAATAGATATGTCAATTTATTTTTAAACTGAAGATTTCCTTATATATTTCTGTTGAAAATCGATATTCGCTTAATAGAAATCTATTTTCTCGATACTGGACGTAGGGACGGAGCAAATTAATTCAAATTTTATGGATGCTTCTTCCCTGAGCATATATAGCGGTTAACTATGCATTCACCTGCTTTCGGATAATGGACTTGAAAAGTCAGAATGCATGCTGCATATATTATGTTCTGCTCTGTTTGGCAAACCCAAGAAAACAGATTTTTGTTAAGCAAAACCAGACAATTTAAAAGTATCATTATAAAGATTTAATTTTTATAATACATGTAAACACCCACTTTATATTTTCCGTCACATATGGGATTTTAGGTAAGGAAGAAAATCAATTTAGGATTTGGATTCAAAATATCTTCCTGACTGGAACATTTCTCAATGGTTCATGTACAACTCCAAATCAGCAAGAAAATGGCAGCCCCCATGTAAATGAGTAGGAGACGATACCGGGTGTTGGAATATCTTTATTTATACCCTTTTCTGATATCTTATTAGAAAATGATTTAGGCCAATAAGTAGGAATATATTACACCTTCCAATATAAGTAAATTTGTAATCAGGACTTAATTCTCCTTTAAGACATCTCCGTAGTCACTCGACTACAGTGACTCACTTATACAGTACATGTACAAGCTAATCTGAAGATACATGTAAGCTTGTATTCCACAATAGCTTTTACCGGTGAATAGGCTTCAATAGCTTTGTGTGTGGTCACAGGCTCTGATCCATTCTAGATCATGCATCCATGAGAGGAAAATAATTATTTGAATTTTCACTTTCAACTCTGAAACCTCAAATTTGTAGCACAGTAAGAGTTGAAGAGTCCCTGAATCAGGAAATGTAGCAAATTGTCTATTTTTGACTACTACAATGTCAGTGAATGTTTGACACATGTAGGCAAGGGCCTATGAGTGACAGTGACTAGAGGTCCAGACAGCCTGACCAACGGACAGCCAACCACCTACCCTGTACAGCTTGAACTAGTCAAGTTATCCAGGGTGGGGTGCCTCGCCAACCTCGACAACTTGTTCAATTTTTATGAACTAAATTCACTCATTTTGCAATGAATTACCATTCAAGTGGTAAATTATAACTAAATGTATATGACAGGGAAACATGGCAACTGCGGACATTTTGAGAGGTTATTTTCCCCTCACAATGAGAATATTCGATAAAGGACCGACGCGACTGCACCACTGCGCGCCAAAGAGGCCAGAGGTACTGAGTTGATTTTATGAGCCAAGAATCACTGTACCGATAGGAAAATACTTTTTGATATATCTTTACATTCAATATACATGTAATCCTTCCTTTCCCTGGATAAGAGATTTTTCTGCTTTATAGCTATTAGTGTATTACTGAGCATGAAAAATGATAAATATTGCGTGCCATGATGCGCGGTGTCTGCTAACTCTAGGGCCAGGCCAGGGCAGGCAGCAAGCGCCACCGATAAAGGCGCCTCGGCCTCAGCGGCGGTGCTCCCTGGAGTGTGTGCAAGCCCATATGATGGGGAGCCCTATGAAATTGTGAGTAGGAGAATTTCTTTTATATTCTGTTTCATACCCTTAAAAAAAAAGGTTACCCAGGGAAAGGAAAATTATATTGAATGTAAAGATATATTAAAAAGTATTTTTCTATCAGTAGTGATGCTTGGCTCATAAAATCAACTAAGACCCTGTTCTCATCACATTTCCTAAACTGGTTTCCACTAAACCAGTTTTCAAAACCAGTTTAGAAGATCGCTTCGTTAGCATTCACATTACGCTCCCCTGAACTGGTTTCCAAAACCACTTCACCGAAAGTGATCTTGTTGCTATGGGAACACTCTAAGCGGGGTCAAATGTTTCGTGCGGAATTTGAAACCGTCGAGCATTACGTAATAAGCCATTTCGGAGATGCAATCTGAGCATGAGCAGATAAAGGTCATTTGTACAAAATTCTAAAACCCACTGACACTAATATTCGATATGTGCTCATGAATGTCATGTAATCATTATTCAATTATGCACTAATGGTGCATTCCATGACATCCAGGTGGAAGTATTCTTTTTAAAGGGGGAAACAAAAGCTATTCATGAGGCACCTCTATCACTCCCAGAGTTATTTTTCTGAAGTGCACATAAAGGGACCCTCCATGTCTAAAATATCTGTGGATATTTGGGGTCATTTGTACCATGCGCTAACCCCGAACTGGCTTATTAGCGCGGGATTGCGATCGCAGCTGCATGCACGCAATTCGTACATGTTTCCATATAGCGTATAAAGCAAACAAATTAAAGAGTGATCAGCTCAGCTAAAAAAACAGCGTGGATCGTAAACCGCGCGCACAATAGTACTTCCGGGTGAAGATCGGTTTCCGAAGAACGGTTGTGTCCACATTACCCGTAAAACCAGTTTAACGACGAAAGCGGTCTTGAAAACCACATCGCGAGGTGGTTTTCAAAACTGGTTTCCAAGACCACTTAAGATCGCTTCCAAGACCACTTTGAGCGTTCTCATTACACCCCAAACTGGTTTCCACTAAACTGGTTTCCACTAAACTAGTTTAAGGATGTAGATGAGAACGGGGTCTTACATATACGTCTTGGCCTCTTTGGTGGTCAGTCCTTATAATTGAATATTCTCATTGCATTTATTCTCAAAAAGTCCACAATCGCCGTGTTTCCCCGTCATGACATTGAGTTATAATTTACCACTTAAAATTGAAAAACAAAAAGTGGGTCGAGTTGTCCGGCGAGGCACCCCACCCTGGATGACTCGACCAGGTCGAGCTGTCCAGGGTAGGTGGTCAGGTTATCCAGGGTCGAGCTGTCTGTTGGTCGGGCTGTCCAGGAACCCAGTGACAATGCTATGGTATGGAAGGCTTCTGTCTGTCTTGGAGGAGAACATTAAAAGTTTTATAAGTTTATAAAACTCCAAACAGACAAATTTTTCTGTCTAGCCAAATGTAAACTAGGCATAAGTTACGGTCAGCTCCTCAGCACACTCATTATGGCTAGAGTGAGAAGTCTGCGCAGTGCCCATGTCCACGCACACAAGTAACTGCACGATTCTAATCAAACAAAACATGCAACAAACACAAAATTTTCATCTTGACATATGCTCAATAGGTTATTCATGCAAAAAATGGGTAAAAAAAAATTCCAGACATTTTATTCACAAGCCTCAAACATGTCAAAATGTTGTCTTTCATGTCAAAACTCCTGAACTGCGTGTACAATGAATACATGTAAGTGCGCAGACATGGGCACCATTGTTCTTTCAATCAATTTATCAATGAAATGACATGGCCGCCGTTTCTTGTGAAATAATACCTTGGATAATACCTTGGATGTAGGCATTTAAAGTTAAAAACTTATAATTTGCCTCTCGTTGACATCTGGTAAAGAATCTAGACTGGTACACCTTTATCAGTTTATTGGCGCTGCACAGCAGTAGAAGAACATGGACAGGCAAAAGATTCTTCTGGATCAAAATTTATCTTTACTTGACGACCAAAACTTTAACAAGTTGGATTTGAAACTATTATTATTAAGTGACGTGCTCTCTACTCTACCACTGCACATCAGAGGAAAGGTTGTTCCATTCATTAATGTGAAAATGGCATTAATCTTGCTCTAATTTTGATGAGATTTTTTGCAAACTTACTCTTTAGAATATCAGAAATTATATTAAATTAAGCTTTAGAGGAATATTAAAGAAAGTCTTGTTCATTTTCAGGTCAAAACCTTAGCCTAGATGCGCAGACATAGGGCTCCCCATCAATTCACCATGTTCACACACAAAAAAAAATGACCCGAAACTTCCACGGTTAACTTACCCGAAGCTTCGGCGGAGCTGGAATGATGTAATTGTAAATACACCAGAAAGATGTTGCACAAAAGCCACATATATCTCCCTACAGTCAAAGCCATTGAAACTGATCCTGAAATATATATCCTTTCATGAGGCTGAAAAGCCGTATTAATCTATTTCCATCCAGATGCAAATTTAAATTTCAAATCGTATTTCAAATCCGAGAATTGAGATTTTTTAATCCACGACCACGAAGCTGAGTTGCGTTGGAGTTATTACATTTACAGGGGCCGTACCCGTGCACGCGTTACAATCAAAGATTTTATAAGGGAAGATAGGACACTCCCGGCCCGGTCCCCGATTTTGTAGAGGGCTACATGGCTCGGATACTATGTAACGGCCACGAACGGCCAGGGGAAGGGCGCCCATTAACGTTTAGTTTAGTTTAGTTTAGTTTATTAACTCAATCACCCTCCTGGGGTATGCGAGTACAAACAAACAATAAAGATTACAGTTTTCGTGTAAGCTGGCAAGAGATACAAATAAACAAAAAATGTATGGGCCTAACAAAGTAAGATAAGAATAACAATATATATATTATATATATGAAGAGATAAAACATGAAAAAGTAATTATATACATGAGATGGAGCTGAACATAGTACCTTGCTAAACAGAACAAATTATACATCAGGCACTGTGTCTGCTTATAAAAGGTTGGTTAATTCTCATCTATCTACATGTGAGAAATATTTAAGAACACCACCGCATAAGTACCTAGCTTATACTATTTATCAAAAAAATCAACAATTTTCTTACAAAACTTCACCAGTCTCAAAATCACTGGTCTTGTGGAATGGTTAAACAACAAATCCATCTTATATACATTTGGTGTCTTCCAGAAGAACTTCTTTAATGCTTGCTTACGGTAATTATCAAAAACTGGGCACTGGAAAAGATAATGAAATTCATCCCCGATTTGGTTCAGAGAGCAATACTCACACAGTATATCCCCTCTAGGTACATTTGTATACATTCCAGTTACTATGGAAGCTTATTATTCAAACATCTAAAATGACAAAAATTCTTCCTATCAACTGGGTTCAGTTCAACCAAATAATTTTCAAATTCTAGTTTTTGCTTAAATATTCGATAGACGGTACATTGCGAATTTCTATTTACATCATTATGCCAATCTTGTTGGCAGATATTACCTAACCTCTGTGACACGATATTTTTAGATACAGAAAATTCCATATCTCGTGCTTGACTATCCCACATAATATACGGAAACGCTATCAAAAAGACCTTTAATCTCAAGTTCCAAGCCATGGCATAGTGTGAATACCACTTTGATGCAGTGAAAAATAAAAAGAATACATAATACTAGCCAATTCACCCTGTTTCCAATGAACTAACCTATACCAAAACATTAGCATACGGCTCGCACAATAAACTCCAGTTTATATTTTCCCAATTCACCATAAACCATGCAATTAGGGGTCCCCCTATGAACACCAAGGAGACCTTTACAATATTTCAAATAAAAGGTTTCAATCTGGGTTATCTTCTCAAATCCCCATATCTCACATCCATATAATAATATAGGCAATATCAGTTGATCAAATAATTGAAGTTGTAAATCAAGCGGGAGACATAAGGACTCTACTCATCTTAGCATAGAAAGCCCTTGACGCTTGACAAACCTGTTTATCAATAGCCCTTTTAGCTTAACTCGTCACTACCAAAAACAAACTTTGGGACTTTCCTAACCTTATCACGTGAAAAAATTACCACGTTCGTCTTAGAGGTATTAACTGTTAGGCGCCATAAACGACAATAATCAAACAAAGAGTTGAGGGCTCTCGCCTAACACAATCGTATCATCAGCATACAAAAGAGCAAATAAATCAACATAATAATCCATTCCATTTTGACTAAAATAATGACCAACCTCAGAAGAGATACTATCCAAACCTTTATAACTATTTCTGCAGGAAATCTTTAAAATCATTCAAATACAAAGCAAAAAGAATAGGAGAAAGGTTTTCCCCTTGCCTCACGCCGATATTACTTCGAAAATAACATGATTTCCGGCCATTATGAAAAACACAGGACTTAACCGAATTGTATAGGTTAATAATTACAGACAGAATTTTCCCTGATATACACGATAGGCCAATAATTTGGACCAGAGCGATGATCGATCAATCAGATCAAATGCCTTTTTGTAGTCAACAAAGGCACAATTATTTTACCCTCTTATTCTTAACTCTTAAATACCATTCTAAAATTGAATGCAATGTAAAAACGTGATCCATAGTAGAGTAACCTGACCTAAATCCTGCCTGTTCTTCACCCAATAGGTTATTACCCTCAATAAAATTAACTACACGTTCATTTAAAATTGGGTAGGTAAACTGACGCATTGACTGTGTACAAACCATTTGGGGAAAATTGACAGAGGGGGTGACATACAGCAGAGGTGGTCAGGGGCGGAGCCAGGATTTTGTAAAAGAGGGGGCACAGACAGGCCCGTGGGAGCCGGGAGTGCTGGACCCCCCTTTTTTTTGCTTGTCTGAGATTTTTTCTCACAGCACCCCCAGTAACAAAATTGTTCCCAGGTTGTGTACTTAAGGTATGTCAGTTGGGTTTCAAAAGGGGGGGGGGGCGGGGGGGGGGCACAGACCGGATTTTCCCCTATGTAAATCCGCCACTGCTATTCTGAAAATTGTTGTAAGTTCTGTGTTAAGTATTTCGATATTAATTGTCATAACAAATTGAAATTGCGCGGAGTAAACTCTTATCATTGGTGCCTGCGCAAATGCCTCTTCCAACTTTGAGCGAACGCAGATAGCTGTAGGCAGATATTAACCAATGACTTGTCCTAATTTTGATTTGTTATGATAATTAATAAAAGTTACAATTTTCAGAATACCAGGGCATCGTTTCATCAAACCGTCATAAGTTCAATTTCGCCGACATTCCATTGAAACGCATGTTAATTTTAATAAATGCGTTTCAATGGGATGTCGGCGAACTTGTACATAGTTATGAATTATGACCAGGCATATTACAGAGCAAAAGGGGCACTTATCTGCAAGATAAAATGGAATTTAATGGAGAGACAAAGGGGCAGACTTGAAAGGAGGAAATATTTTACAAGTCTTTCAAAAAGGGTTCTTATCAGAAGGGGAAATGACACTTTCTGGAAAGGAAAAGTGGCACTTTTGTAGTAAAAAGGGGGCAGTTATCAGAATGCAGTAAATTTCAGGAATAATGAGGAACACTTTTGGGGTACTTGAAAAAATATATTTATCGTCTATATATAGATTTCCACTTGAAGATAACAGTCAAGGCCACAAAATCTGTGTGCATCAGTAGTTATTCAGAGCGCAACAACTGTCATTGTGCTATTTGCAGCTGAAATTCTGGGGTCCGCTCGCTAGTCATAAGGACCGCTATTCATAAAAATTATTCATAAGGACCGCTATTCATAATAAGACATACGGGTTGCTATTCATAAGGGTAACTATTCATAAGGACCACCATTCATGATAAGACATAAGGATTGCTATTCATAATACGGAAAGAGGGTCGCTATTCAAAATCAGGGTCGTTAATCATAACCCTGATAGCAGAAAGTGGTAAAAATTACGTGATATTTACGTCGTGGATTTCGTCTTTTTTACGTCCTGTAATTACGTCAATAAGACGACAACTTGCACCAACGCAAGACGTCCTCTTGACGTTTTTTTATTTTGACGTCATCTGTACACTGTAAAAACTGAAGTGCTGTATATAGCACTTTTTGAGGGCATGCATAGGGACTACACTCAGAGTGCTATTGAATGCACACAGCGTGCTATTTCAGCACTTTCACGGAAGCTGGACCGGCTCCTTAAACTGCTAAACATTCATTAAAAAAATGATTTGGGCGAGCTTCTAACCAGGGTCTGCTGATCGAGAATTGCTGGCATTACCGCTAGACTAACTCACATTGTACGATTTAGAGCAGATCATATTGTTACATAGTGAATTTACGACACCACATAGTTCATGTTATCTACTTGAGTCCCATGACTAAACTGGATTGCAAGAAGCATTCGTTAGTCCATCGGTAACGTCAGCGCCTCTCAATCAGCGGAACCGGTTTCGAGGCTCGCCACGGTCACAGTTTTTTTTTTGCTGGTAAATTAGCACACTACAAGTGCTATAAACAGCATTTCAGGTGCAGTACAGTCATTATACATGCCCCTAAAAGTAGCACTTTAGTTTTTACAGTGTATACAAGACGTAGAGATGACGTCAAAATAAGACGTCCTCTTGACGTCTTGCGTTGGTGCAAGTTGTCGTCTTATTGACGTAATTACAGGACGTAAAAAAGACGAAAACCGCGACGTAAATATCACGTCATTTTTAACACTTTCTGCTATCAGGGAAGAGGAATGAAGACGTAGAGATGACGTGAAAATTAGACGTCCTCTTGACGTCTTGCGTTGGTGCAAGTTGTCGTCTTATTGACGTAATTACAGGACGTAAAAAAGACGAAAACCACGACGTAAATATCACGTCATTTTTAACACTTTCTGCTATCAGGGAAGGCTCCCTATTCATAATACGAAAACAGGGTCGCTATTGTTGTTGTTGTTGTTTTAAAATAGGCAAACTAGTCAATTTTGACTATTGTTGCCTTACTAAATTGCTCTTTTCACTTATACTTTATTTGTTGATCCGTGGGTCTAACTTTTAGTTAGAAAGGTACAGATTCCAGGATACCATGCAGGACCGCCACTCCTGCCCTGATTTTACAACGTTATCCTGACAAGCCCGCTCGAGGTGCATTTCGAGGGCGTCTTAGGAATACAAGTATTCCCTGTCTCTCAAACGTGAGCAGGGGGCGCTCTTTCTGATTCCTCATAGAGCCTGATTAGAAAATCCGAATATATAAAAGCAAAATAAAAGCAAAATAAATACGTACACAGATTTTCTTTCTTTCTTTTTTTTTTTAAGTAGAGTATATACTGACATTAAAGGGCCTTTCAGTTAAGTGAAATGACAAGAAAAGTGCACCTATACCTATAGTTAGTATATAACTAAGTGCTTCATCTTTGAGCAGCGTATAAAAAACAAATTATACAATATGATTGTACACATTAACATTCAATGGTCACAACATAAATCCTATCCGATTTACTTCGATTCCGTTCTCTTTATTTGGTTACACCTTACTATCACGGTTGCCCTCTTGGCAACCAATTACAAATCGACGAGTCCTTTTGAAATATCTGACGAGTGCACCTTGTGTCTTGACACTGAGATTCTCCACTTTGCGTTCCGCCTCAGAGACATTGCTCACGTTTAATTCCGCAAGTAACAGGGCGCGTTGAATGATAAACATATAAAAAATGGTATACGGTTTCTCTCTCGTTACAAAAATCACACTTTCCAGTTGTGTGTCTTCCTGTCTTAAACAGGAAATCATTCAAACCCAAACCTGCCAAGCGTAATCTGTGAATCATTTTTTCACCACTTTTGTCGGTGCAGAGATACTGAAATGATGGTTTTTCTGAGATCACTTTTTGGTATTTTCTTAATTTTGAGTTTGACCTGTCCCATCTCTTCTGCCATTCATTTTGTATGAGAATTCTTAAAATATGTTTGGTTTCTTGGATATTCAATCCATTATTAATCTCTATTCTTTGTTTTAGGGCTGTTTTCGCATAGAAATCAGCCGTTTCGTTCCCTTGGACCCCACAGTGAGATGGGATCCATTCTAAGCAGATTATTGTGCCTTTGTATTTTAGACATGTAGCAGTGATTATAATTTCTTTTACGAAATTGTCGTTATTGTTTTCCTTGATTGCGTGAATAGCACTCAGAGAATCTATAAAAATTACCACTTTATTATAAACATTCAAATTTTCAAGCCACCGTAGTGCCAAGACAATTGCAGCCAATTCTGATCTGTAAGATGATGTGAAGTTTTGCATTCTTTTACATTCAACTACCCGCATTACAGGCACATAATAGCAAGCAGAGGCGCTGCCGTTTGCAGGGTCTCTAGAACCATCAATATAAATATGGAGATTATTTTTCCACATTTTATTAATATACTCCAGAGTTGTATTGTATTGATAAAGCATGTTATCACTTTTTGACACAAGCTCATGTAGCGCCAATGACACTTCTGGTGGAGAGAGATGCCAAGGCGGCATGGGGGTAAAAGACATGAGTGATTCGTTTGCATGATACATGTATATTTCATCTTCCATAACTCTCAAACCAAATGGTTTACGCACTTTCTTATTCTATTCATATTCAAATTGCCAGCAGTTCTTCAAGGAGGATTGGAGTGGATGTATGGGGTTTTGCCTTATTTTTGCTTTGTATACCTTACTAAGCATGGATCTTCTTAGGTCGAGTGGTAATTCACCCGTGTCCACCTGTAAAGATTCTAAGGAAGTTCCCGGCAACGCCCCTGTACACAACTTCAGACCTTGGTATTGAATAGTCAGCAAGAAGTTCTTCACATGATCATGAGCCGAATCATATGCAGAGTGGCCTAATGGCCACCTTATAGAAGTTCAGAAGGCTTTTATAGCTACATCCCCACGTAGTTCCCGCTAGTCTTTTCATGATATTTATTTTCTTTTTAGCTCTTGTTACAATCATATTTATATGCGGTCTCCATGTAAGCTTCCTGTCCAGCATTACACCTTAAAATAGATGTTCCTCCTTTGGTGGTAAAGGGACCCCATCTAAGTCAATCTGTACAATTTTGTTAGTATTGCTGAAAAATAAAGTAACAGACTTTTCTTTAGAAAGGGTAAAACCCCATTTGTTGAACCACTCATTTAGTTTATTTACGTAGATTTGTACTTTTCTTTTCAGAAAATCTATGTTTTTCCCACTCTTCCATATTACACAGTCATCAGCGTATGTAGAAATATTGACAGATGCGTCCATCGGTATATCCGATAACATCAAATTAAAAAGGACAGGACTTAGTGAGCTACCCTGGGGCAGCCCTTCCTCTATATTATGTGTCACTGAGTAGCTCTGATTTGCCCGGACCTGGAAAGAGCGCCCACTTAAGTAGTTCCATAAGAACCTAACCGTGTTGCCTTGGAAACCAAGTTTGTTCAGTTTATAAATCAATCCTTTCTTCCACAGTCTATCATAAGCCTTCTCCATATCAAAGAAAACGGCCAGGGTATGTTCTTTATTACCAATACTCTTTTGAATGTCATTTTCTAGTTGGGTTATATTGTCTTTTGTGCTTCTTGCTTTTCTAAAAGCACTGTGACAATTTGGTAACAGACAATGTTTTTCCGTAAACCATGTCATTCGTTCCTTGATAATTTTCTCAACTATTTTGATGAAACAGGTAGTAAGAGATATAGGCCTATAGGAAGAAACATCTGTAGCTACCTTGTGTGGTTTCAATATTAGGACAATAACATAATGCTTGCATTGGGTGGGAAAAATTCCTGTTACCCATATGTTATTCATGATATTTAACATTACTTCTCTCCCTTTGTATGAGAGATTTTGATATACTTCATACCCAATTCCATCTTTACCTGGAGAAGACTCTTTACAGGTTTTTAATGTTATACTAAATTCATACATGGTAAAGGGTTCATCAAGGACACTACTACTCTGTGCATCACTAAAGGATGATATGATATCGTCACATTTGCTAGCAATTTCTTTTTGTTCAGGGGTATTGACCTTGCCCTGAAAACTTTCGTTAATGGTTTTAAAATGGCTGACGAAAGTATCCGCGACTTCACTGTCAGTGATAGCGGAACAATCCTCTCTCATGAGAACAATGTTTTTCCTGGGTGAAATACCATCATTATTGATCCTTTTGATCATACTCCAGATATTCGATAGAGGGGTAAAACGATCAATGTTCTGACAGTATTTTTCCCGGGATAATCTTTTAGCTTGCCTTAAAGTTCTTTGAGCGATAGCTCTTTTCTTCTTGAAATCCTCCACTAAATCAGCAGAGGGTATTACATAACTTTTCAGTTTGCTCCTTGCCCTATTTCTCTCCTTTATTCTAGAGGAGCATTCTTTATTCAACCATGGCACAGGGTTTTTCTTTATTTTCTTTGTCGCCCGATGTGCTTTCACGTTTTCCAGGGAGAACCTAATTGTTTTCATGAAAGTTTGGTACTCTATAACCTTACCTTAATTCTGTAAGGTATCCCATTGTTCCTCAGTTAGATGCCTAAATTCATCCCAATTTACATTCTTTGTGGATAGCATTGAACAAATTTGTTGGGACTGATCAATCTTTGTATGTGTACTATTCTCATTCAATATTGCATAACAGTGGGTAATGGTCACTTCCCAAACTATTGTTCAGGACTTGCCATGTTGTTTTGTTAGCTGTACAAGGAGGGGCTAAGGTTAGATCCAAACAAGAAAAATTACCCGTGTGGTAGTCTACTCTAGTAGCACTCCCATCATTCAAAATAACAAGGTTTCTCTCGTTTGCAAACTCTTCCACTACTTTACCATTTGTATCTGTTTTCTGGCTACCCCATAAAGTGTTGTGTGCATTAAAATCTCCTATTATTATTGTGTGCTTTTCCTTCACAACATTGTTAAATAATTCATTTAACGAACCAATGCTGAGTTTGTTACATGGGTTATAGAAATTAACTATATTCACAGAAACGTTATCATGCAATAAAACTTGTAATGATATGATTTCTAAATCATCGTGTTTGAAAACTCTATTGTAATTTAGTTTAGAATGCACGTATATTGCACACCCTCCCGAGTTCCTCCTTGTCTATTTCTATATTCACATATATAATCTGGAATTTGCATAATACATCCATCGTCAAACCACGTTTCTTGAATACAAATAATTTCAAAGGGTCTTGTTTGCTGATTTAAAAAACTAATTAACTCATCCCCGTGGCATCCAAGACCCTGTGCATTCCACTGGAGAATGCTGAAAGCCACGAGTGTAACAAGGCTAGTGGAATAGGCCATGAATGGTCTGTAATTCATCTACGGTGGGATGTAAGCCCAGTGTATCTTTCAAGATATGTGTAATTTCATCAAATGGGTTACAATCTGGCTTTGTGACTATTCTGATTAATCTGATAAAGAAAGAGATAAGTGTGATGTCGGGGACACCTTTCAAGAAATTTCTATTGGTTTGGTCTGTATTTTCAGACTTATTGCTTGTCGTATCCATTTTGGTAGAAAATTGCGAGTCGGAGACGATTTCCATTTTGGTTTGATCGGATTCTGCAATTGTTAAATTCTCTTTCCGAGTATTTATTTTGTCATTTTCATAAAGGTCGATATTCATAAAGGTCGCTATTCATAAAGGTCAATATTCATAAGGGTCGCTATTCATAATCGGAGAAGAGGGTCGCTATTCATAATCAAAGAAGAGGGTCGCTATTCATAATCGAAAAAGAGGGTCGCTATTTATAATCGAAGAAGAGGGTCGCTATTCATAATCAAAGAAGAGGGTCGCTATTTATAATCAAAGAAGAGGGTCGCTATTCATAATCGGAGAAGAGGGTCGCTATTCATAATCAAAGAAGAGGGTCGCTATTCATAATCAGAGAAGAGGGTCGCTATTCATAATCAAAGAAGAGGGTCGCTATTCATAATCAAAGAATATGGTCGCTATTCATAATCAAAGAAGAGGGTCGCTATTCATAATCAAAGAATATGGTCGCTATTCATAATCGAAGAAGAGGGTCGCTATTCATAATCGAAGAAGAGGGTGGCTATTCATAATCGAAGAAGAGGGTCGCTATTCATAATCGGAGAAGAGGGTCGCTATTTATAATAAAAAAAGAGGGTCGCTATTCATAATCAAAGAAGAGGGTCGCTATATTCATAATCGGAGAAGAGGGTCGCTATTCATAATCAAAGAAGAGGGTCGCTATTCATAATCAGAGGAGAGGGTCGCTATTCATAATCAAAGAAGAGGGTCGCTATTCATAATCAAAGAAGAGGGTCGCTATTCATAATCGGAGAAGAGGGTCGCTATTCATAATCAGAGAAGAGGGTCGCTATTCATAATCAAAGAAGAGGGTCGCTATTCATAATCGGAGAAGAGGGTCACTATTCATAATCGGAGAAGTGGGTTGCTATTCATAATCGGAGAAGAGGGTCGCTATTCATAATCAAAGAAGAGGGTCGCTATTCATAATCAAAGAAGAGGATCGCTATTCATAATAGGAGAAGAGGGTCGCTATTCATAATCGAAGAAGTGGGTTGCTATTCATAATCGGAGAAGAGGGTCGCTATTCATAATCAAAGAAGAGGGTCGCTATTCATAATCATAGAAGAGGGTCGCTATTCATAATCAAAGAAGAGGGTCGCTATTCATAATCGAAGAAGAGGGTCGCTATTTATAATCGAAGAAGAGGGTCGCTATTCATAATCAAAGAAGAGGGTCGCTATTCATAATCAAAGAAGAGGGTCGCTATTCATAATCAAAGAAGAGGGTCGCTATTCATAATCAAAGAAGAGGGTCGCTATTCATAATCAAAGAAGAGGGTCGCTATTCATAATCAAAGAAGAGGGTCGCTATTCATAATCGGAGAAGTGGGTTGCTATTCATAATTGGAGATGAGGGTCGCTATTCATAATCAAAGAAGAGGGTCGTCATTTCACTTTGAAAGGCGCTTTGCCAGTGCCTTAATAATTTAAAAACGATGTCTCATCCATGCATCTACGTGGGAGGAGAGGACCCCCTCCCCCTCCACATACCCATACACATGCAGACATGTTCTTTGTTTTGAATATTGGAGTGTCATTGTCACACCTGTTTCAGAGTTAGGGGAAGTACTGGTTGTCTTTTTTACCTATGTATGTACCCTTTTTCGTTCTTTCTATTTTTCTTTTTCCTCATTTCTCTCTCTCTCTATCTATCTTTCTCTTTCCTTCTTTTTCAGCTTCTTGTTTCTTTGTTTCTGCAAGACATGGACCTCTTGCTTGTACTCCTTTTGTATACTGTTTATGTAGATTTATCATGGAATAATGAGGTATTATATTGTCATGCGTGTTTATTCTCAATGTGTTAATATATTTTTGATACATGTGCATTAATATGTTTTTCTGTATTCATTCTTATCCATCACGTGCAATTTTCTGATACGTATTTTTATGTTTGAAATTTGGAAATCGGATTGTAACACAATTTTTATGCCTGTTGCATGACAATAAATGAATCACTGAATCATCCAGATCTTCCCGTTTCTCAACTCCTGTGGAGACCTAATCTTTAGCCATTATCTCAAGTTCCAGCAATCGTCCATATGGGGGAGCTGAGGGGAAAGTTGGGTGGGGAGGGGGAGGGGTGGGATTGTCGTAGGGGGTAGTTGTCCTGGAGATTAGTTGTAGGGGTAGTTGTCCGGATACGGGCTTAGAAATTGCCGCAAGAAATTTGTTTTTGTTTTTATTTTTTATATTTTGGGTTGGGATAGTAGTATTTTCATAATACGTGATTTTAGTAACGTACAATAATATGCATCTACCGTTCTTACTGTGTGCCCCTGTTTATGGGCATGGATGGGAAAGTATGCCCTCCCCCGGTTGGGACTTTCACATTTCCCCGAGTTAAAGTCACCTTTTAGAGCATCTGAGTGCATGTGGTTTCATGGTAATTATTAACTTGCTTAATTGCATTATATTCTTTTAAATCTTTATTTCGGGCTTCCTTATCATAAATTTAACAAAAATCATGACAAAAATTATGACCATGTTGATCGATGGTGATCCTACACTCTTAGAACATTTGGGCAAATAATTAACCAATTTTTAACCAACACTGGGCAACATACTGACCTGTTAACCATTGGTTAAAATATGCCCAACTGATGTTGGGTAATTGAAATGCTTTGTAGTTGGGCAAGTTTAACTGCCCAACAGCTGTTCACTAATCACATTTACCCAACCTTTTATTTGCCCAATTATTACCCACGCCGATGAAATCGGCAGGGTTATGTAAAGGGCTCCGTATGTTTGTTTGTTTGTTTGATTGTGTACAAGATAACTAGACAACGGGTGAACGGATTTGCACCAAATTTTCAGGGAATGTTCGGATAGTGACAGGAAAGAATCGATTAGATTTTGGTGATGATCGGTTGACGCCTGCAAATTCTGTGTAACCTTGTAGTTTTGACCCCATAGTTAGTATAGTATTGCAACTACTCTGTAGCGCCGCTAAGGCGTGGGTGTGCCGCCTTTGACGGCCTTTCTAATTGGTTATACATTTAGTTGGTTAATTCATTGCCCAATAAATGTTACCCAATAATAATATTATTGGGTAAAACATATGATATTATATTACCCAATTGGTAGTTTACCAACTGTTGGGTAAGCCAACAGAAGAACCAACTTTGTTTCCACAACAAGACATTTGCCCAACTCTCAAAAGGCTCATAATTGGGTAATTTTTGCCAAACCACTTCTCTGAAATAGACATTTGCACAACTCTAAAAAATGCCCATATACTGGTAATTGTGTGTGTGTGTAATTGGGTCACAATCAACAACACCGTCGCTGGCAGAACTTAAGAAAATATTAATCACATATCGGGAGGAAGAAAATCATATTGCCATTAAAAGAAATAAATCGGGATGGCATTCGCTGAAATGGGAATGTCTGAATACAACGTAAACTTTGTTTTATCCTCTCCGCCCCCTATGTTTTTTGGGTGTTTGGTTCTTCCTCTTACTAAAATACGATCCCAGAACAGACGCTCTTCTCCATTCACAGTGTCAGCGAAGTCTTCCTGAATGCGAGCAGTGTGTGTGCGTTCGTGTGTGGAGGTGGGTGTGTGTGTGTGGGGTGTGGGTGTGTAGGTGGGTGTGTGTGTAAGTGAATGTCTGGTTTTTAGGGAAGTAAGTGTGGGTGGGAGGGATGAAGGTGTTCACGCAGTGGTAGTCCCAGAGGGAATGGGGAGGTAGGGGCATGTGTGGGTAGGGAGGGGGTCCTTGTCGTTTGTTTTTTTTTTTTTTTTTTTTTAATAATAGATTCCGTAAAATTATGATTTGTTCACTTTGTTTGGATATATATCATCACACTAATATGTTTAATTATTATATAATCATGTATGGAATAATTTCAGTTCAGTTACAGCATTAGAACGCTCATTTATTAATTTTGATTTTACAATCCAGAGGGAGAATATTTTCCATGATAATTATATAAGTGATGATAAAATATTTTATTTGTTTATATTGTTAGAACATTCAAGAGAATATGTTGATTGTATAATTTGTGTTTTATGGAATCGTCAATAAAGATTATTGAAGAAAAAAAAAGTATCAATCAGATATGATTATTTACGTCTGGGGACCGACCTTTAACGTCACCATCCGAAAAACGTGACTCAGTCTCGAACCTGGGTCCGCTGAATCAGTTTATAACTTCCACAACGCCACAACGCCCAATTTAATTATTGCCCAACAATTTCTTTCAAAGATATTTGTTATGCATTAGGTGACAGTTAGTGAATCTGGCCCACCCCAAACCGTACGCAATTAACCATCATGAATACTCTTATTTAACTTTACCATCTTTTGGTAAATACATGCCCATTTATTAGGTGGATACAATTGCCACAAATTGGTCAAGCTTGCATGGCTGAGTTGGTTAAAATAACTTGGTAAACTTTTAACCAACTCGTGTTTGCCCAACTTAATTCGCCCAACATTTTAAGAGTGTGCAAATGTAGGGCAGTGTTTGAGTAATTTTAACAGTTGGTTTTTTACCAACCATGATTACCATTTTAAGAGTGTAGGAATAATAATCATCATGGTCATCCTCCTCCTCCTCCTGATCATATTATTTGATCATGTCATTTATTGAAGGTGAACTATTGGGGGGGGGGGGGGGGGGGGTGATGATACAGGCCAATCCTACAGGCCACCCCCCCCCCCCCTTCTGCATTATTTGGGGAATATATCACACATTTTGATATCCATGCTTCCACAGCATTAAAATACAAATTCTACTACTAGAACCGTCGTTTATGAACTCCTCCCTTGAAAAAAAGTGAAGGTATATATCGTATCCAGACAACTACCCCCGGACAATTACCCCCAGTCAACTACCCCCTTAGGTCAACTACCCCCACGACATCTCTTCCTTATGTTCGTTCATATTTTCATCCTTTTATCTTTTCTTCTGTCCTAAACTTAATATTGCTTTATCTTTCTGCATTTGTTTTCCCTAACTTTTATGTTATTTTTTGTTTTAGTATCATTTTATCTTTATCTTTATCTTTCCCCCTTCTTCTTTACTTCTATCCTTCCATTCGTCTCTCTTTATTTTCTTCTTCCTTTCCTTCTTTGCTTATGTTATTCTTTGGTTTGGGCTTTTTTCATCTTCTCTTTCTGTCCTTTCTTGTTATTCTTTGTTTTGTTCTTTCTTCATCTTCTCTTGTTGTCTTCTCTCAAGTTTTTTTTTTGTTTTAATCTTTATTTTGTTCTTTTCTTTCTGTATTTTGATTTTTCTTGGATCTTCTCTTTCTGTCTTTCCCTTATGTTATTCTTTGTTTTATCCTTCCATTATTTTTTCTTTTTCTCTCCTTATGTTTTCCTTTATTCTTTCCTTCTTTCATCTCTTCATTTTTGTTCCACTCTACCCCGTGTATTTCTTCATTATTCTCTTTTTATCTTGTTCTCTTTTGATCTTTCCTCTATCTCTTATTCTTTGTTTCTTCCTTTTATCATCTTCTCTATTCTGACTTTCTTATTCTAGCATCATCTTCTCTAACCTTCTTTTATGTTTTCAGTATTTTGATTTTATTTCTTTGTTTATCACTTTGTATGATTTTGTTTTATATTTTTCTTCTAGTTTTCTCCCGAAGGGTGCGGTTTTGGGGAAGAAACCTGCCATAGACTGTGACGTCATTTAAACCTAACTGAGATGTAGGATGCGTTCATAGGCGCTGAAGTGGAGGGGGGGGGGGGTGCGATCGCCCCCAACAAAATGGTGGGGCAAATTGCGTTTTCGACCTCGCCATAGGCGTAACTGCATAATTTTGGGAGGGGCTGAAGTGATAGTCGAGCCAATATTGCCCTTCTCAAAATCCTCAAGGGGCTGCAGCCCTTTGTACGCCTATATCCCCCTCCAAGTCATCTACGGGATTGTACAAGCTTTTTTTTAATTTTTGGCATTTTTAAACTGCAAAAACGTCATTTCTTCTTCGATGTACTAAAGAAAATTCGCAAATAACCACTGCGATCTAGGCCAAGATCTAAATATTGAACTGGGATAAAAGTTCTTTTTCTCACTTCTTTCTTAAATGGGGGCACAACACTGTCGGAATAAGTGTGAAATAATACGGGAAATTCGGAGGGCCACCGAAAGTTGATATTTCTTTCAAATGTACATAGAACATTGAAAATGCGATTTTATATGTGCATGAGCATAATTATACTGGGGCAAAATAATGAAAAACAAAACAAAAACAGAGGCGTAACTAGTATTAACTACGAGGGGGTATGGGGCACGTGCCCCGCAAATCAGATGGGGGAAAAGAAAATAATGAAAGAGGAGAAAATAGAAAAAAAAAGGAAGAGGAATAATTGGACCCTTTTTTGTTTTGCATTCTTGTTCGAGCGGACCCTGCTCGCCAGCGCCCCCTATAATAAGGGCCTGTACTGTATCATGGTTTTTCTATGTTTGCTTTGAACTTAATTCAATTCATTCCAATTTATTCCCTTTTCCAGCAAAAAACATTCCTAGAAAATTAATCAAAATTAGACATAGAAATATATACATTGTAAATAACATGATACATTCTGATCGATTTGAGTTTTAGAACTAGCTTTTAATTTATCATGATGTATGCAATTAATTAATGTATAACATTTCTTTAAACTTCAGCATCAACCTGACATTATTCCATCATTACCAATACTGTAAAGCAACGTGGTCGGACTGACGGGGGGGGGGGGGGGGGGGGGGTTGGGGGACTAGCCAGGATTTTTCAATATGGGGCGTTTGTGAGCACGCTAAACGTGCTCCCCAGGGGGTGGGTGCAGGGACGGGGAGTTTTCCCCATAAAGTTGTTAGGGGTATGTAACTCTTTGGTTTTCCCCCTCCCGCGCGAATTGCAAAAACTCTGACGTTTTATAGCAAAATCTAAGATAAAGATAATGGCTCGTCGCAATACTACACTGTATAACAGGGGTGGGTGCATGAAGAGGGGGGGGGGGGGGGTCCCCCTTCCCGCGCAAAGCTCTGACGTTTTGTAGCAAATTTGAGAGAGAGAGATAAAGAAAGATAAAGGCTCGTAGCAAACAATTCTTTTCAGGCGGAAAGTTATAGGCATATTTCGTTGCCCAGTCTGCTTTACAATTTGTCCCCTTCCCACGCACGCGAAACGCGAAACCAGTGACGTTTTATTTAAAGACCTCAGCCTGACCGAATTTTTAAATATACCCTTTATTCATCCACGGGGAGCTATATATTTTCTGAACAAATTGAAACCAACTTCATGAGATTCCGTTTCCTGTGGAATGAGTAACAGCGTCCCGAATGTTGAGCCCCGGTGGTTTTTCTGACGAGGGCCCCGTCTCTGAGGAACGCTACTTTGCGGGGGGTGAAAATAGTAAATTGCTGGGTGAAGCTAGGCGTCATGTGAAGGTAGAGTCGGCTTGGTCTTCTGACGGACGCATATTTGTTATTCCACGCTCAAGCTCAACGAAGAACCAGAAGAAGATCATAATATGTAAGGAAGATCTTGACTTTCTTTGATTCTGATACATGTTTTTACTAATTATACATAACTATTCCCATTTTGTGAACAGTCTCTATATTTTGTTGTTTTGAATATCTTCAATGTGCAGTTATGTAAGTGCATCTATGATATAGATATATATTCTCATGTTTTTTCAATTATGCATATGCATTATTTAATATTTTCAATGTCATAAATTTGATGACATATTTCTGCTTTTTGTAATTTACAATTTGCAAATGTCATAGACTGGTGAATAGATAGATATACGTCTGCTTTTTCTCTCTCTCTCTCTCTCTCTTTTAATTATACTTATATGTACAGCTATGTACTTTGTTAATGAAGAACAATAGACATATATTTGTTTGCTTTTTTGTAATTTTACAATTTGCAAATGTCATAGATCTGGTTAATTGATATACATGTACTTCTACCTTTTTTGCTCCTTAATAATACGTATATGTACAGTTATGTACTAAAGTATTAATGGTGAACATACATGTAGGCATATATTTTCTGCCTTTTTGTAATCTTCAATTGGCAAATGTCATAGATCTGTGAATAAATATACTTCTGCCTTTTTTGCTCTTTTAATTTTACTCATATATACTTTATGAACTAAAGTGTTAATGAACAACAGACCTATATTGTTCATGTTTTTCAGATTTTAGTTATATGCATACCGTTCTATCCAGTAACAGACTGGTAAATTTGATATATTTCTGCCTTCTGTTTTGCATAGTCTTCTATATACGGTTATGTTGTGAAGTGTAAATTATATTAAACACAATATATTTTACACGTGTATGCTTTTCAGTTATTCATATGTCATGTATTACTGTAATATTTTAAATGTCATGAATTTTTTTATGGCATATTACTATCTTTTGTTGTTCACAGATGTCATAAATTTTACGACATGCAACTAATTTTTTTTCCTTATGTATATCGGTATTCCTGAAATATTTATGAACTCATAATTAGACCAACATATTTTTATAAGCACATGGATTTCCTCACTTATTCTACATATATCCATCATGACTTCTACTGGCATAGTTATGATTTTCCTAAACTGTTCAATATTCTGGAAAAAATATATTTACATGTATAACTTTGTTAGAAATTCTGATATACTTGACTCCCGTTAATCATCCCAATCTTCCCTCATATTACATATAGGTGCACACACAGGGTGTATTATATTTTTTTTTTCTCTCTCTCTTTACTTTGTTTATACCGTTACGTTACGTTTATTTATTTATTTATTTGTAGTAAATTATGATGATCTATGCACAGAATACTTCTGATATATATTATAACTATACTATCCTCTGCTATAATATTGCTTCATACCTTATTATAAATGTATATATAAAAATGACTTCAACACTTCCCCCAAACTGTACTTGATGAATAATCCCCTAGAAGATGTTGATCCAGACTTGCATGTATTTAATTCTGCCCAATCTTCATACTATCTACCTTCAGAGTTTAATGTAAAGTTCTCATATAATTCATCTCTAAGTCTTATCCATTTTAATGCCCGAAGTTTACAGAAAAACTTTGAAAATATTTCTCAATTCTTGTCAATGATAAATCATTCTTTCTCTTTTATAGCAATTTCTGAAACTTGGATATGTGATACAACCTCAGTTAATTTCAATCTAGATGATTATAATTTTTTG
This sequence comes from Heliocidaris erythrogramma, assembly GCA_025617745.1. Lineage (NCBI taxonomy): Eukaryota > Metazoa > Echinodermata > Echinoidea > Camarodonta > Echinometridae > Heliocidaris > Heliocidaris erythrogramma. Next base: position 68,345 of record CM046856.1, on the reverse strand, counting down.
AATGTTAACAGGATATATGGACGAGGGGGTGGTGTTGCGCTATTTGTGAAAAAAGATATATTATATACTGTAAGAACAGATATCGTTTATAATCAAGAGTCCATTTTAACATGTGAATATTTGTTTATTGATTTCTTAGATGTAAACCACAAGAGGTCTACTCTTGGTGTCATATATAGAAAACCAGGATCAAATCATGAAATATTCTTTGAATTTTACAACAATGCTGTTAATACATTAAGTAATGAACATAGGAATATTTATATCACTGGAGATTTTAATATTGATTTGTTGAAAGATGACGATACTGTTAATGAGTTTCTTAGGCTTAATTCTGTACTTGGTATATTCCCGATTATACAAACCCCAACTCGTATTACATCAAGCACTGCTACCCTTATCGATAATGTATTCACTAATGTACTTGATACAGAATTCGACTCAGGTAGTCTCTGTTCTGATGTTAGTGATCATTTACCCATTTTTCTAGTCTATAAAAGTTCTAATAATAATACTTATCAACCAAGTTCAATTCGTTTTTTTCGTAAATACTCAGATAACAATATACGCAATTTTCAATATGATCTTTATCATGAAGAGTGGACCAATCTTTATAATATTACACATGCTAATGATGCTTATTCCTTTTTTATTAACCGTTTTACTCAGTTGTTTGACAAACATTTTCCTTTGTTAAGAAGTAAACACACTAAAAGAGGCATTAAAAAACCATGGATAACAAAGTATTTATTGAGATGCATAAAGAAAAAGAATCGTTGTTATAAACAATTTCTCCAAAACAATACCTTGGATAATGAAAGAAAATACAAAAAATATAGAAATAAATTAAATAATCTGTTAAAGCATGCAAAAAAATCATATTTTTCTAACAGAATAAAGTCCTTTAAATGTAATACAAAACAGACGTGGTCAGTTATCAATTCAATACTAAATAAACCTAAAACATCTTTACCTGAATATTTTATTAATGAGACTGGAAATGTTTGCGATCCACAACATATAGTAACTGAATTTAATAAACATTTCATAAACTGTTGTAGACAGATAACTAATTCAGTGACCATTTCTCCTAATAATACTTCTTTTAAAGACTATCTGACAGGTTTTATCAACAATTCTATTTACTTTAATCCCATAACAGAACATGAAGTTATTAACATTAGTAATTCATTACACAACAGTAACTCTGCTGGATTTGATAATCTTAGTACTAACTTAATGAAAAAAATCATAATTTATATTGTACATCCATTGATTTTTATATTCAACCTCTCTTTTTCTACAGGCATAGTCCCGGATAAACTAAAAATTGCTAAGATAACCCCTGTATTTAAAAAGAATGACCCTCATAAATTCGATAATTATAGGCCCATTTCTATTCTGCCATCTATATCAAAATTGTTAGAAAAATGCATTTATAATCGATTATATTCATTTTGTTTAAATAATAATATTCTTACTGACTCACAATATGGGTTTAGGAAAAACCATTCAACTACACATGCTTTGATAGATTTACAAGATAAAGTTTTGTCGGCAATTCATACTAATAAATTTTGTATTGGCATTTTCATGGACCTCTCCAAAGCTTTTGATATAGTTGATCATAGAATACTCTTGTCAAAATTGGAATACTATGGGATTAGGGGCTTACCACTAAGTTGGTTCGAAAGTTATCTTTGTAACAGATCTCAATATGTAGTTTATAATAATAATTCTTCCAATTTCTCTTCTCTTACACATGGGGTACCACAAGGTTCAATCCTAGGTCCATTATTGTTTTTGATTTATATAAATGATCTTACACATTCATCTGACAAATTTGATTACATAATGTACGCTGATGATACCACTTTAATTTACACCCAACCTAACACGCATAATTTACAAAATAATATTAATACTGAAATAGATAAAGTAACAAAATGGTTCAAATTAAATAGATTGTTGATAAATCCTAGTAAAACAAATTACATTACGTTCTTTCATAGGCAGTCTAATTTAACTGATTCATTTGATAGTTTACTTCTTAAAATCAACAATGATATATTAAATAAGGTTAATAGTGTTAATTTCCGTGGGGTATACATTGATTATAATATGCATTGGGATACACATGTCAATAAGGTCACTCAAAAGGTATCTAAATGTATTGGTATTTTGTATAGATTAAAAGACTCGCTTCCGCCTTCTGCTTTAATACTATTATATAATTCATTTATGCTCTCATACCTAAATTACTGTGTTGCTGTTTGGGGCAATTGTAGTCGAACTAAATTAGATAAATTATTTAAATTACAGAAAAAAGGCCTTCGCATATGCCTGGGATGTCCTTATCGTGCCCCTTCTGCCCCATTGTTCAAAAAATTGAAATCTCTTAATATTTTTGATTTGTATTATTACTCCCTGGCTCTCCTTGGTTTCTTTTAGTTTCAAAATAAATTACCCTGAAACATTTCTCAAATGTTCACTTTTAATTACCAGATACATAATCATAATACCCGTTTCAAGGATTCTTTTCACTTATGGCCAGTAAAAACAAATAGTGCCATGAAATCAGTGCGACATAATTTCCCTGTAATTTGGAACTCAATCCCCAAATATATTTCTAATTGCAATACAATCACTTCTTTCAAAAAAAAGTTGAAGCATTTTCTTACCCTTAAATATGTATAGTTATTTTTATTTTTCTCTGTTATCTATATTTGTGCCATATTTGTGTTATATTTTATATTTGTATTTATATTTATTTTTATTTATATGTATATTTTTAGTATTTATATTTTTAGTTTTTGTTTTTTATTTCTATTTGTTGTCTATATAAATTTCGCAATATTTGTAGGGAACTATGCTTGTACAAGGCCCAAGGGCTTTATTTATGTAGTTCCCCATTTCATTTTCTAATTTCGATTATGACATATTTTGTATTTGTTTTGAATGTACTTTTTAATTGAAAATGAAATAAATGAGAATTGAATTGAATTGAATTGAAAATTTGATGACGACATATCGTGTAGACGCACTCGGAGCTGTATACATGACATGTCGTTACACGTCTAGCGACCCCCTGCAGTTTCCTCTGTTGTTACGCCATAGGGAGGGGGCGGACCAAAAAAAAATATCTTTTTTATTTTTTATGGTTAAACGGAGACGAAAATTTATGAATACCCAGGGTAATTTACGTCAATATCCCTGATAGCAGAACTTGGTAAAAATTACGTGATATTTACGTCGTTGTTTTCGTCATTTTTACGTCCTGTAATTACGTCAATAAGACGACAACTTGCACCAACGCAAGACGTCAAGAGGACGTCTTATTTTGACGTCATCTGTACACTGTAAAAACTGAAGTGCTGTATATAGCACTTTTTGAGGGCATGCATAGGGACTGCACTCAGAGTGCTATTGAATGCACACAGCGTGCTATTTCAGCACTTTCACGGGAGCTGGACCGGCTCCTTAAACTGCTAAACATTCATTAAAAAAATGATTTGGGCGAGCTTCGAACCAGGGTCCGCTGATCGAGAATTGCTGGCATTACCGCTAGACTAACTCACATTGTACGATTTAGAGCAGATCATATTGTTACATAGTGAATTTACGACACCACATAGTTCATGTTATCTACTTGACTCCCATGACTAAACTGGATTGCAAGAAGCAGTCGTTAGTCCATCGGTAACGTCAGCGCCTCTCGATCAGCGGAACCTGGTTCGAGGCTCGCCACGGTCACATTTTTTTTTTTTTTGCTGGTAAATTAGCACACTACAAGTGCTATAAACAACATTTCAGGTGCAGTCACTATACATGCCCCTAAAAGTAGCACTTTAGTTTTTACAGTGTACAAGACGTAGAGATGACGTCAAAATAAGACGTCCTCTTGACGTCTTGCGTTGGTGCAAGTTGTCGTCTTATTGACGTAATTACAGGACGTAAAAAAGAAGAAAACCGCGACGTAAATATCACGTCATTTTTAACACTTTCTGCTATAAGGGAAGAGGAATGAAGACGTAGAGATGACGTCAAAATAAGACGTCCTCTTGACGTCTTACGTTGGTGCAAGTTGTCGTCTTATTGACGTAATTACAGGACGTAAAAAAGATGAAAACCACGACGTAAATATCACGTCATTTTTTAACACTTTCTGCTATCAGGGATATGGTTGTTTTGGGTCAGGCTGAGGTCTTTAAGAATTTAAGAATAAGATAGCGCCTCGTATATGTAGCACCTTCTTTTAGGCGGAAAGTTAGTTCGACACACAGAACTCCTAAAGACGTAGAAGGCTCATACCCATTCACAACGCACAGATCGCGGTATCGCCGTAATACCCGGTGTAGGATTCGCTTGAGTGCACACGCCGCCATATTGCTTAGTCCTCGATCTTTTCAACTACCCCACCAGAACGTGTGCTTCTCAATGCCTATTTATATTATATCGGATCTTCTTTATCGAAATAAAGGACCTTGTGCCTTCATCACTTGAAATTTTGAAGTTGCCTTTTCTACTGAAGTTCAGCTGCTCTTTCATACATTGAGTAACGTCAACTAATATAATGTACATTTTAGGGGGGGGGGGGTTTCTTTCGGACACAAAGGTTAAAATTGTATTCTCTCAAATTCAAGATAATATCAAACAGTTGTTTTTTTCTATCACTATTATCATTTTAGTTCCCTTTCAAGAAAGCAGCCCGAGTTCGTTTGTTCACCTACTTGTTTTTTTGGTACCATGCACATGACTTGTAAAACGTTATACTTTTTAACGAAGCTTTTCGACCTGCAATCAGGTTATCACGCAGGTATATAACAAATTACTTGAAATTAACTATATTATACTCGGTGAACCCGGACGCAACCTAGACGCCGTAATTTCAGAACAATCGCAAAGCTTGGACAAACTCCTTTTGTCTGCACAGAAGAGGTTCATACGATTGAATGTAAGCAGCTTTCAGAAAGCGTAAATGCGCTGAGCTTCTGGCCCGGGACATAACTGAGAATTGATCGTCGGCATAGCTTTGTGCGCAAGCTGGATTGTTCAGCAAGTGGAGACCAATCGCTGAATCGCATTTGGCTATCTTTGGTCTGTTAGCTGCGTACACCTGCGTGATAACCTGATTAGTGCAGGTCGAAAAGCTTCGTTATCATGTCTCTTTTTCGTGCCATATTGAAATTTTGCAGTACCAAGAAATTATTTGTTATACTTTTTGTTCACTTTCATCTGATATAAAAAGGCCAAAAACTTTGTTTTTTTTCGCACTGTTTTATTTCTGCATTTTTCATAAGTACAAAGTAAAGTATATTCAGAATCATAATAGCATAATATACATAATCTACGTAATAAACATAATATAATTACTTTTGACAAACAGATAAAAATCTACTTTATCGTTTAACAAAATAAGATATGAATATAATAACAAGAATAGTGGGCAATTCTATGCTAAGGAGAGTGAAATGATGCAGGAGACCGACATCGTAAGCATGAGCTTGAGATGATGACGGCCTCGGGATAGGAAATGAAAGAATAAAAATAAAAGAAAGAGAGGAGAAAGAAGGATGAATATGAATTGAAGGGTAATGTGCAGGTGGCCGTGCAATATGTGAAATGAGTGATTGTACAAAGCCTCTGCTTAATGTGAAATATAATTTGATGCCTCAATAAATGGTTAATTTTTCTCTAACAATAATAAATGGTAACTTTAATTACTGTATTGATTAAGAAGGTGATTTTTGTAATGGCTTTAAAAGAAAAAAGTGAAGACCGTAACTTAAGCGAATCAGGTAAGGAGTTCTATGATGATGCCTAATTGATTTTTTTGAATTAAGGATGTGTTCAACATACTCTGCCATGTTTCTTTTTATCTTTGATGATAATCCTTATATAAGTCAGGACTTTATCAATGAACTTTTTTTAAATTGTGGATTAATCAGATTGGCAGGGGAACGGGGAGGGGGAGGGGGGATGGGGGTAAGTCTGTAGCCCTCCTCCCACTTATAGACGCATTGCTTAGCCGCCGCTTGAATCAATTTTTATTCAACTGTTTTTTTTTAACTTTGAAGAAACGTTTGTATTTTTACAAGCCAGGCTCAAGATTCTCCTTTCATTGTATTCTTTTTTTATTATTCATTATTATTCACTATATGAGTGTCAATATAAAATCCAGCAGATTTTGAGTGTGTCTAATCGATATTAAGAAACAGATGAATACGATGATGTGCTTATTGTTTACAGTCAGAATTCACTGCTCCCGGATCATCTCAATTAAAGTTGGTCCTTACCATCCATGGAATATCATTTGACAATAATTTCTATAATTTAGTTAGCTACATGGGGAAAAAATCATTAATATCCATGACTATGCTGTTTGTTTTTACATGTATAATAATCAAAGATAAATGTATCTGCAACTGTGCAAATAACTTTGGCATAAAACTGGACATTGGCACATGCAGCAAAGGCATCAAAAGCATAATCATGATCATAGCATTGGCGGATCCGGGGGGGGGGGGGGGGCACTTGTCAGAGAATTATGGAGGGAAACTGGACCCCTATATCCCCCCCCCCCCCCCCCCCCCCACTGGGCGAAATTTGGAGGTCTGGCGATTTTTTTTTTGTCGAATTAGAATTGTAATGACTTTATTTTTGTCAAATTAGAATTTTATGGTTAATGATTAAGTTGTAGTCCTCTCCGAAAGCTACCTTGTTTCCAATTTGGCAGTCGGGCTTGTGACACTTCGTTTCCACTTTCATTTGCCAGAACCATGAGAATCATTTCAGTGATCAAAGTTGTTTGAAATGGTAAGTAAATGTAGTGCAGTAAAATTATCAAAATGAGCAACAAGAGTGGATGATGACTGCATTTCTATAATAACAAATAAGCATGAAAATGCCCAAAGCAACATTTGATAACACTGGCAATAATATATTTCATGTATTTCGAGAGAAACTTCCCTCTCTTTTTGTCTTGGTTCATTTGGAAACCAGCATTAACAAAATCTAGCAATTTCAGTAAGATTTCATATAACCCTACAGTGTTGATCAAGCAATTTGTACTGAATGAATGGTACACCGTCGCTTGGTCTACCACCACTTGGTCTAATCACCAGTTCGTCGAACTCCACGCGGTCTAACTTCATTTTGTCTACAACCAGTTTGTCTACTTACCATTTCGTCTAATTTCCATTTGGCCTAATAACCAATTCGTCTAATACACAGTTTGGCTAACCCCATTTAGTCTAAAACCCATTTGGGCTAATTTTCACTTCGGCTAATTTTCACTTCGTCTATTTCCAAATAGTCTAACAGTCATTTTGTCTACAAGCCACATAGTCTAATATCCATTTGGGCTACACCTACTTTGGCTAATACCATATGGTCTACCTCTCATTTGGTCCAATTCCATTTAGTCTAATAACCAGTTGGGCTACTTATCATTTAGTCTAACTCCCATATGGTTTAATGACCATTTGGTCTAACATCCAATTTGTCTAATAACCAGTTAGGCTACTTATCATTTGGTCTAATTTTCATATAGTCTAATAACCATTTGGCCTAATAACTATTTATTCTTCTGGCCATATAGCAGCAAGTTCAGAAAGGACTCGGGAAATGAAACTTTAAAAAATGAAACTTCAAAGAAGTCATCTACGTAAATGTGCACTATTAGAGTTATTCACCTTGTTGTTGCTTATATCAAGATCAATCAATATCCCTACATTTTATATGTTAATGTATTTAGTATTATTTAGTATTATTTTTTAGTAATTAAAACATTCATATAGGTCTCCTCTTCCTTTCATGACTTAAGTAGAAGAACCTGATTTTGTACTGCACTTCAAATTATGTTTGTTTGGTTGATAATCTGTTATTCATGTTTCTTATTTGATCCGATGTACAAATGTTTGTGCAAGTAGTCAATAAAAGCTAGGGGCGGTGCCAGGGTATTTTCATAGGAGGGGCAAGACGACCCACAGAAAAAGGGGGAAACTTAATTATAAATGGTGAAGACAAGAATGGAAAATGGCGTTTTAATAGTTACGTTGCTGAACCCTTACATTGTATTTAACACACATTAAATTTTAAGGATATATTTTCTAATCTTTTTAATATGCAATTCTGCTCTACTCCTAACTTGAATGCGAACAACCCAAAATACTATGTTCTTGTTGAAGGTCATGCATGAAGCTTGCATTATACAGTGATTTCATGACGAAGATGCCACAAAGCGTTTAATTTCAAGCACAATCTCTCAATAAATGAGATAGATAGGACTTTATGTCACTGACATGAGTTACAATAGATAAGTGCGAGAGAGCGTACCGAGCAAGCTTCGGGCGGGGGATATCTTAATTGCGGCAATATTATTAAACATTTAACTGGGCACTGTGTCCCCAGCTCTCGCTAAGTTCCTGCTCAAAGGTGTCACACTCTGTCATATCAAGAACTAAATATTCTGCCATTAAGCTTCCCAGATTCTTTTGAGCTAAGCAAACTGCTTTTTTTCAGGGGCGGCGCTACAGGGCGGGGGCAGGGGGCGGTTGCCCCTATGATTTTTCAATTGACCAAAAGAGAGAGAGAGAGAGAGAGAGAGAGAGGAATAACAAAAAAAAAGGAGAAGAAAAAGAAAGAAGAGTATGCAACTATTATTATTATTATTATTATTATTATTTGTTCATCTAAAACGTAAATTAACTCGTTGGCAGGGGGAACAATGCCCCCCCCCCCCCGTCACCTTTCCAAGCACCCAAAAAGTGTCTCCTGCTGCCCACAAAAATTACGCTTGTTATACTTGTTCACTGCCTTCTTTTTCTTCTTTTAAGGCAGTGGCGTATCTATAGGTATTATGACGCCTTGGGCAAACAGTGAATTTGCACCCCCTCCCCGAGTCACATTATGTTATACGAGAAAGCGAAGCGACCGAGCAGCAATTTTTATTTATTTATTTTTTCTTCCAGGGGGTTCCTTTATTCATCATCAACATAAAAATTTTTTACAAAAGATCGTACATATATGTTTTTTTTTTCCTGATTTGTTATGTAAATACTTTAACAATAGAGTATATACCATAATATAAACAAAATATGCAGCCCCACAGCGGTGTATTGGATAGTTTGACACAATATAAATTGTGTACAATAATATTATATTACGTACAAAACTAGAGAACATAGACTCTCACCATTTTTTTTTCTAACAGATTATACAGATATCAGTATTTTTTTGTTTTTGAACTCAGCTCAGGATAGAGTATAGAGTCAAGACAGCAACCCCCGCCCCTAAACCCTTTCAAAAAGCTCTGGCCACAACCTGTCCAGGGATGGCCAACAAAATGACGCATAGTGTTGTTGGTAGGTGCGTAGACGAAAAGGGAATAGCCCAACAGGCAATTAGCCTTACTGATAATTAGACAAAGTGATGTTTAGACAAATTGGCATTTAGACCAACTGACAATTAGACTAAATGGAAAATGGACTAAATGAAAGTTAGACCAACTGCACATTAGACCATATAAATGCTACGTAGACCAAATGGATACTAGACCAAGTGGATTTTAGACGAAATGCCTGTAGACCAATTAGTTTTAGACTGACTGGGAATTAGACAAACTGACATTAGACGAACTGGTAGTAGACCAAGTGACAACAAAATAAAGTAGACGAAATGGTAATGAGACCAAATGGTAATTAGACCAAGTGATAATTAGCCCAAGTGGTCATTAGACCTTCTGGCTATTAGACCAAGTGCAAATTAGACCAAATGAAGAGTGGACCAAAAGGGTTTAGCCCGAATGAAGGTAGCCCATCTGGAAATTAGACCAAGTGATTTTAGCCCAAGCGTGCATAAACCGAATGAATGCCGTTGACGCGACGAGCTTCATGAATCATATCCGGACGACCCTCTTCTCCGATTATGAATAGCAAACCTTATGAATATTGACCTTTATGAATAAGGACCTTCTTCTGCTATTATGAATAGCGACCCTCCTTTTCGATTATGAGTAGCGACCCTTATGATTAACGACCCCGATTTAGTATTGGATTTATTTTTGCCCATATAGACCTACTGTACAATAAGTATTTGATTCTCTATCTACTAACTCGAGTTTGAAGAAAGATACCTAACATCATGGATCAATAAGGTATATTATCTTTTCACATTTTTTAATATTGGTAACACCATTCAAACGACAGTTTCTGAAAAAGTTATTGTACATCATTTAACCTATAAGAGAAAAGAAACTTGAAAAAAAAGTTCATCATTTTTTTCACTCTCAGAAAAATGGTGGGTTAGTTGAAGTATGATCCTCCCTACTCTTGGTAAAGGGAATAAACAATGTAAAACGATATTTATTCATCTATTTTTTTGTCAGAAGTTGGTGAGTTCCTGTTTTGCCAGCCTGATTATGTTGGGTCAAACATCTCTATGAATATATGAAAAATCTTCATATATCAATATTGATTTTATAGAAAAAAGCCATAAATTACTTTAGTTTATTTCTTTTTTCTTATAATTAAGCGCAGAAATGTTTGTTTCTTTTTGGTATTTTTTCGATTTTGAAAAAATGATTCCGCAGTAATTGGTTTTAAAAAAGGTGCATTTTTCTTATTTTGATATTGTAACACAATTATTTAAGATTATTCTGTGCCCCTATTTAGGGGCTTTGCCATGTCATCCATGGTCATTATCTACTATTTGCAATTTTTGCTCATGATACAGTATAAAGAGTGATTGAACAATGAGTTCAATTCTACCAACAGTTGATTAATAGATTTTAAAAATGAATAATAATAAATGTATTTCCTTTATCCGAAATGTGGAATTTCATATCCTATATTTTGGGATTTAAGGTTATGTGCATAAGACTTTTTTCATACATATTTTACTATTCTCCAATTTTTTAGGTAAATCTCATTTTGGGTGTTTTTATTCTCTCCACTTCACGCTAGGAATTTCATTATACTTTGAGTGTGGATTCAGGGGATGAGCTTGATTGTCTTGTTTTGTCAACTCAGTTATTTTGACTGAGCCCAAAGGAATTCCCAGGGCATGAACTAAGAACTGTTTGCTTGTTTTTGTTTTGATTGCTTTTTTTTGCTTTAGGTTTCATGCAATACCAACAGCCCTATAAACTATATAGATTCAACTTCCAAACAATTGTGTGCTGTTCCCATTCAAGTAGAGGACCCGTCAATTACAGTTAGGTTTTATGCAGTGAAATGCTTGAAGATTGAATGGTATGCAGACGGGTCTGTTGTGCTATTGATGGAAACAGAGCTCAATTAATACAATTATACCAGGTTTAAAAAAAACAAACAATGGTTGCTGCATTTGTACTGTTCATGGACCCGTCTACCAACGTCGTAAAACTTTTCATCCAATTATTTCCATTTAGTTTGCTAGACGGGCCCATTTACATTACAGGATGATCCAGACTCATTGCTTGCTGAATTCCAGTTATATTAATTCACCATTAACTATACTCTCACAGTAGCTGAATCGAGTGCTATTCTTTGGTGTTTTTTCAATTCCATGTATTTGTATAGGATTTTAACATTCTTTCTTGCTCCTTTAATTCCTATATATATTATTTCCCGTTAATTATTCAAACATATTGGATCTACTCTGTGACTTCAATGATCTAGCACTTTGTAAATTACTTTCTTTTTTTCTAACTTAATCGAGATTCCCTCAACCACAAACGATTTTTTTACAAGCCGATCGATAGCTAACTTTCTCATGGTACCCCAATCTACTGATTGCTCTGTCATATTTACAATGCCAACAGGACTTCTTTTTATGTTTGCATCCTCTCATATGCCCTTTGTGTGTTTTTCATCCTTCTGTTTTTTCATACCCATTCTTTATATAGGAGTCTTGTACAGGATTTCATCTCCTTAGCTGTATGTGGATGCCTTACTTCTCCGTTATTCTTCTACCTTTTTGATAGCGCTAAAATCAATTTGACATTTCATCTTATCTTACTGCCAATTCATCTTATTCAGGCACTGTTTATCAATACATGATGTCTAGCTCAAGTAATATGCAGCAGCTACCCTTCTATAATTTAAGTGATGATGCGTTTCTTGATTTACATAGACACATTCATACCGAAAATAGGAATAATTTTCCAATTAATTTATATGACGATCTTGTCATGGATAATATCAACTCCTCATTTGAAGAGCTTGAGTTTGATTTTGATTTTGACGATCCTGCTCAACGTACCAGTACTAAATATATAACTATCGATAAGTTTTCTGACATTCTAAAAGAATTTAAAAATACCTTTTCTCTTTTTCATGCAAACATTAGAAGTTTGAATTGACATTTTGACGATCTTCTTTCGCTTATAGACATACAGTCGCAAAATCCACTGTCGATTATTGGCTTATCAGAAACATGGCTTAACCGTGACTCCTACCACCCATTTCTCATTGATAATTGCGATTTCATTAATAAAAACAGGACCCTGAATTACACTGTTTTAGACGAAATATCGGTATGTAATAGATTAATTGAATCTCTTTTTATTGAAATCACTATTCCTGGGAACAAAAATATAATTGTCGGCGTCATTTACAGATGCCCCAATTCGAATGTACATGAATTTCTGTCTTATTTAGCTGATCTATTACATAACATTAATCTTAACAACAAAGATTTCTTTTTAATGGGGGATTTCAATATAGATTTGATGAAACATGATCAGATCACTGCTTCTCAAGAATTTCTCGAATTAATGTTGTCTGCCTCATTCTTGCCACTTATTTCTAAGCCAACACGTATTGCAAACACTTCTGCCACCCTAATAGATAACATTTTTTCTAATGTCATCCCACACTCTGATTCCTACATTGTTCTCTTGGATTTATCCGACCATTACCCCATTTTGGCACATTACCCAATTATCCAATCGTTAAACAACAATGGCCCTTGTTCCAGTAAACGTAAAGTTACTGCGGAGAATTTAGCTCGCCTCGGAGTCAATCTCGAGAATACTGACTGGTCCAGCGTCTATTCAAATAGTGAAGTGGATGGTTCTTTTGACTTGTTTTCTAGTATACTCACTACCCAATTAGATATAAACTTACCAAAGCAAAAAACAAGTCAAATTATAAGAAAACGCCTAAACTCCCCTGGATTTCGAAGTCTTTACTAAAATCAATAAATCGGAAGAATAAGCTCTACTACAAATTTAAAACAAAAGGTACTGAACAGTCAAAGCGAAAATGTACACACTATAAAAACACATTGACTAAAAAAATTATTCTATTTGAAAAGAAAAATTATTTTATCACCCGTTTGAAAAACTTTAAAAATGATATGCAAAACACTTGGAAGATAATTAAACAGGCAATGAACATGGCAAATAACAGATCGGATGTGAAAAGAATCAGACTTGACAACAAATTAGTTGAAGACCCAAAAGCTATTGTCAATATATTCAATACTTATATTTCTCTAATTGGTGACAATCTTGCTAAAAACATTCCACCGTCTAATAAAAAATTTACAGACTTTCTAGGTCCTTATAATCCAAATTCTTTTTTCTTTATACCAACAAATAAGCAAGAAATACTTAAAATTATTTCAAATTTGAAGAACAAGAAAAGTTCAGGATATGATGAAATTAATAACGTTATATTGAAATCTATAATACCTTTTATTGTTGACCCATTGGTTCATATCTTTAATATATCACTGTCATGTGGTCAGTTTCCGAATGCAATGAAACTTGCCAAAATGATCCCACTATTTAAAAAAGGTGATCAACTTGATGTTGGTAATTATAGACCAATCTCTTTATTATCTTCATTCTCTAAAGTATTGGAAAAAATAATTTATACTCGTATGATTTCTTTTTTGAATAAGTATGATATTTTTTCACATTTCCAATTTGGATTTCGTGAAAAGCACAGTACGGTCCATGCGTTAATGTCTTTTGTTGAAAAAGTCACACACTCAATTGATGTATCGTCTCATACTATAGGAATATTCCTGGACTTCTCCAAGGCCTTTGACACCATCAATCATGAAATTTTACTTTACAAACTGTCTCATTATGGTGTACGTGGGAAGGCCTTGGAGTGGTTCCGGAGCTATCTTCTTAATAGAAAACAACAATATGTATTTTTAAATGAGTGCGAATCTGAATTACGTAATATTTGTTGCGGTGTACCGCAGGGTAGTTTATTGGGTCCGCTCCTTTTTGTACTTTACATAAACGATTTCTGTAGATCATCGAACTCCTTATCGTTTATTTTATTTGCTGATGATACCAATCTTTTCTATTCCCACAAAGATCCTAATGTTTTAGTAAATACAATCAATACTGAATTATTAAATATATCGCAGTGGATAAGGGCTAATAAGCTCTCGCTTAATCTTCAGAAGACAAATTACATGATATGTAGCAACTCCTTAGTATCATTACCTTCCGACATAGTCCTCGATAACGATCCATTGAAACAGGTGTCTCACACAAAATTCCTGGAGGTAATATTCGACAACCAACTTACATGGAAATTACATATCGATAATATTTGCAAAGTTATTTCGCGAAATATTGGTATTATTAATAAACTCAAATTTTTGTTACCTCAATCCTCATTACTTATGCTTTATTCGACACTGATTTTACCATACTTAAATTACGGTCTCTTGGTTTGATTGATTGATTGATTGATTGATTTATTTACCAACAAGAAGAACATACATGTATTACAATATAACGGTATAACATTTTACACATGATAAACATGACAAATCAAAAATACTTCAAAAGCAAAAATTAATGGTAAAATGGAACCAGAAAATAGCACATGTGCTAGTCGAGCCTGGCCCCAGGTCAAAGGTATAATGTACTGAATTAATATGTTAACTAAGTAAACTGGACAATGAGAATAACTATATAAACGTAAAAATCCTAAAGTCTAAGATTAACACTAGGTATAATGAGTTGTGTAATCAAATAATTTAACAAACATAAGGAATTAAATAGACATATTAGTATAACTCAATACAAATATAAACAAAAACTAAAAAAACAAAAAACAACTTATTTGGTCTGGGGTAATACCCATCAAACACTAATAGAAAAAGTTTTGTTATTACAAAAGAGGGCTAATCGCATTTTTTGCAATGCCCTCATTAATCCCGTTAATCGTGACGGAACTCTATTCATCATGGGGGGACGACACAATAGCCGTCCCCCCCCCCCCCCATGAACAATAGATTCTCTACTCGGATTGACGCCCATGCCCCCATGCGCTCTCATACTGACTCTTTATTTTTCGAAAATAACATCCTCAGAATAAAGGATTTATATTCATTTCAGTTAGGTCAATTTATGTATCGTTATAATAATGGTAGTTCACCCAGTGTTTTTCAAGACATGTTTGTAAAAAATCAGAGCGTTCACAAATACCCAACTAGGCAGTTAGATGAATTTCATTTACCTCTTTTGAGGACATTTAAAGCAAAAAATACGTTCATTTTTGAAGGCCCTAAATTCTGGAATTCCCTTGATTGTGTCTTGAAAAATTCCCCCTCCCTAAACAGCTTTAAGGGTAAATTAAAATGTTTTTTACTCAAATCTTACAATCATATCTAAAAACAAAACAAAAACTAAACTAAAAAACAAAAACAAAAAAACTAAACATAATAACATTTCTTGTTACTGGTTTGTTTTTCCTCCCCAATTTTTTTTAAATGGTTTTGTGCGCCCACTACTCCTTTTTTCCCCCCTTTAATCCACATGCAGCTTCCACTTTTATTCCGACTCATCTTTATTTCTCTTTATCTCCATCACCCTCCCCCTCTCTTTCTCTCCCTCTCTCTTCCTTGCCCTTTATTTACCTCATTTCACTCCATTCGTTTTGTTTGTTTTCATCAGTTTAGTTCATACTTTTGGTTCCTGCTCACGGTCTCTGTTGGCCTTTATCGTGTTTTCTTTAATTTTTTATTTTCGCTACATAAAATTCATTTACTGCATTTGCTTTTTGAGGAGCCCACAATATACAAGCTTCGCTTTTTAGTGGGCCTCTTCATTTTCACAAAATATAAATCCCAAGGTTCTATTTATTAATGCCACAGTCGTTTTGTTATTGATTGTATGTTCATATTTCTGTTAGCAACTTATCTCAACTGTTATGACGGCACTTTGTTATTTATCGTATTGATTTGAATTACTTGACTGTACTTACTTGATGTGTATTTTGTTGGAAATGAAATAAATCTAAATGAAATAAATGAAAATTATGTATAGCGACACTTATGAGTTATTATGAATAAGGGCCCTTATGAGTAATGACCCTTTTCTTCGATTATGAATAGCAACCCTCTTCTCCTATTATGAATAGCAATCCTTATGAACAATGCTTTTATGAACAATGAGTTTATGAATAGTGACCCCCTTTTCGCTTTATGAATAGCGACCCTACAGGTATAGGAAATTACACGTTATGATTAGCGGTCCTTATGAGCCACTGGTCCTTATGACTAGCGGTCCTTATGACTAGCGAGGTTATCCCG
>CM046856.1:46794-49294 GCA_025617745.1 Heliocidaris erythrogramma | reverse complement strand
GTTAGGGTTAGGGTTAGGGTTAGGGTTAGGGTTAGGGTTAGGGTTAGGGTTAGGGTTAGGGTTAGGGTTAGGGTTAGGGTTAGGGTTAGGGTTAGGGTTAGGGTTAGGGTTAGGGTTAGGGTTAGGGTTAGGGTTAGGGTTAGGGTTAGGGTTAGGGTTAGGGTTAGGGTTAGGGTTAGGGTTAGGGTTAGGGTTAGGGTTAGGGTTAGGGTTAGGGTTAGGGTTAGGGTTAGGGTTAGGGTTAGGGTTAGGGTTAGGGTTAGGGTTAGGGTTAGGGTTAGGGTTAGGGTTAGGGTTAGGGTTAGGGTTAGGGTTAGGGTTAGGGTTAGGGTTAGGGTTAGGGTTAGGGTTAGGGTTAGGGTTAGGGTTAGGGTTAGGGTTAGGGTTAGGGTTAGGGTTAGGGTTAGGGTTAGGGTTAGGGTTAGGGTTAGGGTTAGGGTTAGGGTTAGGGTTAGGGTTAGGGTTAGGGTTAGGGTTAGGGTTAGGGTTAGGGTTAGGGTTAGGGTTAGGGTTAGGGTTAGGGTTAGGGTTAGGGTTAGGGTTAGGGTTAGGGTTAGGGTTAGGGTTAGGGTTAGGGTTAGGGTTAGGGTTAGGGTTAGGGTTAGGGTTAGGGTTAGGGTTAGGGTTAGGGTTAGGGTTAGGGTTAGGGTTAGGGTTAGGGTTAGGGTTAGGGTTAGGGTTAGGGTTAGGGTTAGGGTTAGGGTTAGGGTTAGGGTTAGGGTTAGGGTTAGGGTTAGGGTTAGGGTTAGGGTTAGGGTTAGGGTTAGGGTTAGGGTTAGGGTTAGGGTTAGGGTTAGGGTTAGGGTTAGGGTTAGGGTTAGGGTTAGGGTTAGGGTTAGGGTTAGGGTTAGGGTTAGGGTTAGGGTTAGGGTTAGGGTTAGGGTTAGGGTTAGGGTTAGGGTTAGGGTTAGGGTTAGGGTTAGGGTTAGGGTTAGGGTTAGGGTTAGGGTTAGGGTTAGGGTTAGGGTTAGGGTTAGGGTTAGGGTTAGGGTTAGGGTTAGGGTTAGGGTTAGGGTTAGGGTTAGGGTTAGGGTTAGGGTTAGGGTTAGGGTTAGGGTTAGGGTTAGGGTTAGGGTTAGGGTTAGGGTTAGGGTTAGGGTTAGGGTTAGGGTTAGGGTTAGGGTTAGGGTTAGGGTTAGGGTTAGGGTTAGGGTTAGGGTTAGGGTTAGGGTTAGGGTTAGGGTTAGGGTTAGGGTTAGGGTTAGGGTTAGGGTTAGGGTTAGGGTTAGGGTTAGGGTTAGGGTTAGGGTTAGGGTTAGGGTTAGGGTTAGGGTTAGGGTTAGGGTTAGGGTTAGGGTTAGGGTTAGGGTTAGGGTTAGGGTTAGGGTTAGGGTTAGGGTTAGGGTTAGGGTTAGGGTTAGGGTTAGGGTTAGGGTTAGGGTTAGGGTTAGGGTTAGGGTTAGGGTTAGGGTTAGGGTTAGGGTTAGGGTTAGGGTTAGGGTTAGGGTTAGGGTTAGGGTTAGGGTTAGGGTTAGGGTTAGGGTTAGGGTTAGGGTTAGGGTTAGGGTTAGGGTTAGGGTTAGGGTTAGGGTTAGGGTTAGGGTTAGGGTTAGGGTTAGGGTTAGGGTTAGGGTTAGGGTTAGGGTTAGGGTTAGGGTTAGGGTTAGGGTTAGGGTTAGGGTTAGGGTTAGGGTTAGGGTTAGGGTTAGGGTTAGGGTTAGGGTTAGGGTTAGGGTTAGGGTTAGGGTTAGGGTTAGGGTTAGGGTTAGGGTTAGGGTTAGGGTTAGGGTTAGGGTTAGGGTTAGGGTTAGGGTTAGGGTTAGGGTTAGGGTTAGGGTTAGGGTTAGGGTTAGGGTTAGGGTTAGGGTTAGGGTTAGGGTTAGGGTTAGGGTTAGGGTTAGGGTTAGGGTTAGGGTTAGGGTTAGGGTTAGGGTTAGGGTTAGGGTTAGGGTTAGGGTTAGGGTTAGGGTTAGGGTTAGGGTTAGGGTTAGGGTTAGGGTTAGGGTTAGGGTTAGGGTTAGGGTTAGGGTTAGGGTTAGGGTTAGGGTTAGGGTTAGGGTTAGGGTTAGGGTTAGGGTTAGGGTTAGGGTTAGGGTTAGGGTTAGGGTTAGGGTTAGGGTTAGGGTTAGGGTTAGGGTTAGGGTTAGGGTTAGGGTTAGGGTTAGGGTTAGGGTTAGGGTTAGGGTTAGGGTTAGGGTTAGGGTTAGGGTTAGGGTTAGGGTTAGGGTTAGGGTTAGGGTTAGGGTTAGGGTTAGGGTTAGGGTTAGGGTTAGGGTTAGGGTTAGGGTTAGGGTTAGGGTTAGGGTTAGGGTTAGGGTTAGGGTTAGGGTTAGGGTTAGGGTTAGGGTTAGGGTTAGGGTTAGGGTTAGGGTTAGGGTTAGGGTTAGGGTTAGGGTTAGGGTTAGGGTTAGGGTTAGGGTTAGGGTTAGGGTTAGGGTTAGGGTTAGGGTTAGGGTTAGGGTTAGGGTTAGGGTTAGGGTTAGGGTTAGGGTTAGGGTTAGGGTTAGGGTTAGGGTTAGGGTTAGGGTTAGGGTTAGGGTTAGGGTTAGGGTTAGGGTTA
>CM046856.1:0-41294 GCA_025617745.1 Heliocidaris erythrogramma | reverse complement strand
AAATATGTGATATTCCCTCACATTTATTTTTGATAACTGCTTTGACTTGTTTTAGGAGATGACCCCACATCAATTAAAGTGGAGAGAACTACAGAGACGAAGGATGGAGCCAAATCAACAACAACTTTCACCTGGACTGGAGTTAGTAAAGAACATATCACTCTTCTAGGGATTGTCTTATGCGTTGGTGTCGGTCTATTTCTCTTAAACCGTCGCAAGAATTAACGAAAGACTGATGCTGACATTTCGAAATTTTATGCTTGATATTGAAAGAAATCGATGGACATACAGTACTACTATAACTACATTAATGAAAGTTAATATTTTTATTTCTATGATTATTACTTTTACTACAACTACTACTACCACTACTCCTACTCCCCCTACTACTACTGCTGCTGCCAGAAGCGGAGCGCCCGGGGCGCAGTGCCCCACTTTTTCAAGTATCCAAAGTTCCCCCATTTCATATTTGGTCAGTCCCCTTTTTTCCTTAGTTTACAGACCCCCTTTCCTTTCCAATAAGTACCCCTTTCGAAGTCTGATTAGTGCCACGTTTCCTTTCTAATATTAACAACTGCCCTTCTTATAAGTGGCCCTTTTAAAATCTGATAATACCCCCTTTTTACTTCTGATAAGTACCCCTTTGCCTTTCTAATAAGCATGATAAGTGCCACCTTTCCTTTCTGATAAGCTTCTCTTTTCCTTTTACAATAAGTGTTATTTCTTCTTCTGAAAAGTGCCCCTTTTCACCTCTGATATGTGCCCATTTTATCTTCTGATAAGGTGCCCTTTTACCTAATTTCCCACTGTGGCTACAAAATGTGCCTTAAAGTCTTCAAAAAAGAGATATATTACTTTCTTATATACTAATTTATTTCATTTATGATACCAACACGATGTGTGGCAATAGAGCAGGGGGCATGAGCGACATAACGCCCCAAAGTTAAATAAGAACAAGCTGTCTCCCGAAATTAAACAACTGAGACATTTATATATATATATATATATATATATATATATATATATGTCTTTTAAAAGCACGCTCGCTACGCTCGCTCGTATTCACATTATATTTTCTTATCATATTAAGGAGATCCCATCAATTGTGTTGACACGCCGGGGTAAATTTGAAAGGTCTTATTCAAACTCTATTTATGATGAGATCGTTCTTAAAACCCCATCAAGTTTTATTTTTTTTCTCGGAATAAAACCTGCTCGGTTGCGATGCAACCTCGAAAATGAGTTGAAAATCATTGCTAAGTCCATGATAAGAAAAACGAAAGAATTTTTTTCTCGCTCGATTCGCTCGCTCACAAATGGATAATCAGATCATTACTCTCAACTGCAAAGTGGTTTTTATCTAGAACCATGTCAAGATAGAAACAATAACATGTCCAAAATGATCCTTGATAACGTATTAATCATGTTAATTAGAGTTTGGGGTATAATAATGTCTCAAGGTGGTATTTCTCCACCTTGTTTTCACCCTTTGTAGGTGCCTCCCCCCCCCCCCCTTTTTTTTTTTAAAGCGCCCATTTTGTTGGTGCGCCCCACCCCCTTGAATACGATCCGTCGCCCCTGGCTGCTGCTACTATTACTGCTCCTACTATTACTACCACTACTACTACTACTACTAATTCTATTACTACTACTACTACTACTACTACTACTACTACTACTACTACTACTTCTAAACCTACTAGTACTAGTACTACTACTACAACAACTACTACTACTACTACTACTATTACTACCAATACTACTACTATTTTTATTATTACAACTACTACTACTACCACAACAACTACTACTACTACTACTACTACTATTACTACTACTACTATTACTACTACTACTATACTACCACTACTACTCAATGGTATATCTAGGCAAGGCAGGGGCACGTGCCCCGGGCGGCACTTGGATGGGGCGCAAAAACACAAAAGAGAGAAAGGGGGGAATGAAGAGAAATCATAATCCTTAAGGATTATGCGCCCCAAATCCACAGGGTAAATGCATTAGAACACAGTTTTTGAGGGTTTAAAATGCGAACAAATTTTAAAGTTCGGTCGTTTTGCTTCTTCGCATCATTACTTTCTTTCAGGATCTCGTAATTCCGCGCCCCCAGTAAATTGTTCTTAAAACAACAGCCTTTTTTTTAAAGGGTTTAAAATTTGAAAAATTAAGATGTAATTATTGTCGTTGCTTTTCTCGCTATCATCTTATCTGCCTCTTGCTAAATATTGCACATCCAATGTAGGATAAAGTGCATGAAACAGCATTTGTAGAAGTTCCAAATTTAAAAGAAACCTCAGCTTTCGGTCGCCTTGCTAAATTGCTCGACTATTTCTCAAGGGTATTCGTTAACTTTGCTCCCAGGTTTAGAAGGTAGTGAATAGAAAACAGTTTATTAATGTAACAAATTCGAACTTCTCTGCCGCTCAATTGCAGTAAATTTCAAATGCCCTGGGTAAACTACTACCACTACTACTACTACTGCTACTACTACTACTACTACTACTACAACTCTACTACTACTACTACTCCACTACTACTCCTACTACTACTACACTACTTCTTCTTCTTCTTCTTTTACTATTAATAAAAAGACTAACACCACTACTACTGCTGCTTCTCCTACTTATGTTCCCATAAGGATGATTAGTATTATTGAGATAACGTGACTGTTTTTTTTTAAATGTCCTACATGTTTCAAGAGCTATAACTCATTTTCCTTCTTGATTACACATTATTAAAAGGTGACAAATACTGTAATCTGGATATCAAATCAGGAGGAGATTTTGTCAATGTTGAATCATTAGAAGAAAAAAAATCAAGTTGATAGCTACGAAGAAGTTCTCTTACACCCTTTATAAATCATGATCACACATCATTTCCATATTGATGTTGAAATGATACGTTCCATATTTATCATGTCGGAGAGAGAAATTGTCTGTTATGTTTAAATTGTAGGTCATGAGGTACAAGTACTGTACCTTGTATCATACTTTATTACACCAGAGGCGAATTTATTGAAGAGTATTTAGTTTACAGACTCACACTCTATTTGACAAAATTATAGCGATGTCATTGTTATTAAGTTGTCCTCTTATCATATAAACTGCAATCTCCCCCTTAGAAACGAGTTTCTTTTAAGTTGGGTATGATTCAGTATCATCGAATGAAAATATTTGTTTTGTTCATTTACATGCTGTTCGCTTGCAAAAAAACCACTTTGAAATAAGAGATTCGTACTATCAAACTTCATACATTCTCCATAAAATACTTTGTTATCATGTATGTCTTACTCAGTTTGATTTTTTAAACTATTCTGTTATTCATGTATTATGGTTGGTTTGTGTATTTGATTTTTTTTTCTTTTATTTGATGATCCAGGATAGATAGATATAGACATGGACAAAATTATTAGACAAATGAATTTTACTGATAATTTTATTTATGTGGAATGAAGGAAATAGAATACTATACTAGCAAGCTACAGTTGCTGTAACATGTGGGATATTAAATGAGGTACAAGAAAATATTTGTTTTTATTTTGTAACATAATACTCCTATAAAAGGAGACCTTTTTCCAGGGGTGTATTCGGTTTCGTACACTGTAAGTGATGAGCACAATTGCACTCTTCTCCAGCACTCAACATGCTAAGTATTGAATAACACATCGTCATTATCAAAAGTTGGAAATATGCCTTATAATAGCCATGAGTCAAATAAGCCTATAACATAATTATACCAGAATTAATAATAACCTTTGGCTATGTGGCTGGAAGTGTACACAAGTTGTTATTATCTTTTCTCTCTCGTTTTCTTGTTGAAACAAAATATTGATGTAATATGTCAATAATGTTTAATAAAGTCAATTCAATTCAATTCAGTATGCCAGGAGGGCAGTAAACTTGGTCCTCAGTCCTGTGTTTTAGTTATCCTTCAATTCAATGTCCAGGGATTGACCTTAGAAAGGCCTGTATAGGTATATGTCAATCCCACCATTATCTGTTATCTGGTTTGTCTCTTGAGTGTTATGTATTTTTTGATCAGATTGTGAAAATGACCTTGAATTGAATTGAATTCAATTAAATTAAAAATCATTATGATAGATACATGTACATGTATTTGGCTCCAATAATAATTGCGATTAGAAATCGATACAGCCGATATCTATTTTTGTGATTGTGATTGAGCTAGTTGCACAACAAGTCAACGTATCGAAGTGAACATAATTTTTTTAATTAATTTCATTTTACTTGATTTGTGATGATTGCTTGGCTTATTTGAAAATCATCATTGCTAAATGATAGTTGCGGGGGGGGGGGGGTGAAATGATGCGTTAAAAATAAGGAATCAAAATTGGATACTTTTGGGCTCGAAAAACAAATCCCTGCCTGCATATCAAGATAATTTTTTATCAATTAATACCGTGTGATGTAATGTAAAGTACCGAGGCGTAACTAGCATTAGTAAACAGGGGGCGCGATATCCCCACCCATCCCCCGCCGGGATAGTAGCCCTTCGTGCTGTAGACCCATCGCAAGTTGTATTGAACTGTTTTTATTAGGCCCTACATGTACAGTGATAAATGCAAGATAAATATATAACATAATAATTAGGAAACTCAAAGCAGAAGTGAACAAAAAAGTATAACATATTTAGGAATTGTTATAGATCAGCAATTGAAATAGGATAGACATCTAGAAGATAATTATATGCGCAAAGTTAGTAAGCTTGTTAAATTTTTGGGCCGTCTTCGTAATTATTTGAATGAACCACGCTTAAAATTGATTGATCAATCTATTATTCTTCCTTTATTTGATTATTTTGATGTAGTGTACGATTTTCGAAATAAAAGATACAGCAATCAATTGCAATTACAAAACAGAGCAGGTAGAATTATACTGGGAATAAGTCCATTCAAACACATATCTAATTATAACATGATCAGATGTTCAGATGTAAAATTTGGCTTGTCGTCGCTTAAAACATACACATTTGATTTTTTTTTTAATTATTCATGATTTCAGTGGCCCTTACTTAAAGGACTCCTTATCATTCTTATTCTTTACCAAAACCACATACTGAATCATCTCGTAGAATGTTTTCATATCGTGGGGTATCGCATTTTAACGTCTTACATTCTATTGTAAAATCATCCTTAAATTATAATGAATTCATGAGGGCATTAAATTAACACACGTTCAAAAGTATCTCCCTTTAATAATTGAAGAATTTAAAAGTGATGACCAATAGTGTTGGTGTGGATGCTGGGGTTTGCTTTTGGATGGGTGGGGGCATGTTACTCTTATACCAATATGTTAATCATTCAATTTGCGATATATTATTTTCACTCGTTTGTTTTATTTTATCACCTGAAACAGATGTGTTGTAATGGCACAGCTGAGCAGGACGATCCTTCCAATATCAATTTCTCATGTTATCATGTATGTTATTATATACGTTTTCATATTTGGTAAATAATAATATCAATTCAAACAGTGCAAGGAAATCATTTCTTTAAAAAATATGAAACTGGGTAAGACATTTTACGTACTGGGTGCACATACCATTTAAACCAATGTAAAGAACGTCGATGTTATCCCAACAACTTGAATTTTTTTGATAGTTTATCAGAAGGACAAACACGATATGTAAGGGTATTTTGTAAGTTGCCATCTTTTGTAATATAGTCATTACTGCATTTGGTTTACGCACAGACGTTTTCCAAATTCTGTCAAAGGATGGCGCTATTTTGGTGGTTTAAGCAGTGCCATCCATACATATGTATGCATGGCTCTGGGTTTAAAGGGGAAGTCCAGTCCAAAGATAACTTTGTTTTAATAGAAGCAGAAAAATCAGGCCTACAGATCAAAAAAAGTTTGAGGAAAATCGGATAACTAATAATAAAGTTATGAATTTTTTAGTGGCATAAAAAACAAGAGAAACAATGAAAATCACTAGACGAATTGGCAGCTCAGTCATTGGTTTGTGATGTCATAGGTACACAACTCACCAATTCTTTTGTTTATATTCGTAATACAAATTCTCAATGTTGTCCAAGAATATGAGTTTTTACATACCCTGAACGAAGTTACATCTATAGTAATATGTTTTTGCATCTATAATTTTTACAAAATATTTCTGTAACAAAGAACGAGGCTAATCACCAACTACGACTGGCGTAAATATTCACAGTTGAATGAAATGCGCTGTTAAAACCAATCCACAACAACAACAACACTTTTCACTGCTGGGAACAGTGGAAATGCACTGCAGAACAAATAATTCCTCTAAAATACACCAAGGCGTCCAAGGTTCCCCATATGGGTGAAATATAAAAGAATGTTACTTCCAAACACCATTTCTCTTAAATAGATTTACAGCCGCCAAGTATTACATTTTATATGAATATTTTTGATCATCTACCATAACATCATCTTACTTACAGCAGTCCAGAATGCATCGCGAGCCGATGAATTACTCTGAATTAGGGAAAAATAAAGTGATTTATGGGTTTATTTGCTTTTATTATTGGTATACTGATGCAAAAACAGTATTTCGCGATGGAAGGAACAGGAAAGTTTTAAAAAAAAATATATAATGAAGGCCAACATAGCCTAAATATTGCATCATCGTTACTAGAGTCAATTTATTTTTATTTTGCTTCTGTCCAAGTGTTAGCTGGGCAGCAGACCAACATCCCACGAGAACAGAAACCATGAGACCGATATGTTGGTCTCGCGAGCCTTCTGACAAAACCAACATTGGTCGTCATGCAGTCATGTTCGTGGGCTGTTAGTCTGCTGGGATGTCGGTCTATACACTGGGATGTCCCAGGGATACGAATGTCATTCATGATGGTTAGTGTGCACTGTACACGTTAAGTAGTGAGTGGCTTCCTCAGTTGTGATCGTCATCTAGGCGAGGAAAGGTACAGTGTTCTGAAAATACAAGAAGGACTTTCATTGATTTTAGGTGTATTCATATAATAATATTTCACCTAAAATCAATCACAGTCCTCTATTTTCAATAATGATAATGATTAAAAAATCTTGTATTATTGTTATATTACTATCATTATTATTATTACAATTTTTTTTTACTGATATTAACATCATTATCATTATAATTACCATTGTTGTTATTATTAATGTTATTATTACTATCATTATTGTTATTTTAAGTACTTATTAAAACCTATTGAGAAAATCTTTATCCTCTAAAATTACGAAAAAATGTCTCTTTTGTCGAAATCGAAATAACTAATCCCCACAAATGTTATTCTTGGAACAGAAAAAGAGATAACGGTACCTACATAGAGAATAAGGGGAGAGAAAAAAATTAAAACATTCTTATCCTCATCATTATATCTGCTGGCTGGGACTGAATCAGTACAATGTTTTACTATATTATAATACCTCTGAACCGGTTTTCAGTATCATTCTGTAACAATACCTGTAAATATTTGCATATTTCAGTCTTCACTTATAACTTGTCAAATGTATTGTTATACATTTTGTGCTATGCGACTCCATCAATTCCTAGTATGTTGCAGTTCTCTTCCTTCCTATTTTTTCCCCGTTCCCTACCCTTTTCTCTCCTTGTCTTTGCCTACCCCTCTCTTCTTTCATCTATTCATATTTTACCTGTGTTTTCAGGCGTACCCGTTACAAGTATAAACTTACTGGGATTCGCGCCTTCTTCCTTGTATTTAAAGTTATTTCATTCTAAATAATTTATGTTATTTTATAATAATTGTTCTATGTCAACAAATGTTAAATGTCAACAAAAACAATGGAAGAAAATAAATGTTAATTTGAATTGAATTGAATTATTATCACTGTTATCATCAACATCATGCATCATCGTCATCATTATTATTTTGTTATTATGAATATACATATCTTATTTTTACTATCAATATTACTATCACTGCTGTTGTTTTTATTGTTACATGTAAATGAGAGAAATATACGATGCGTAGGTCAGAACCCGGATACCTGACTAAGCACGCCAGTACCTTATACCACTAGGCACAGAGACCGCTTAAAGTTAAGTCGAAACCTTAGCTGTTATATGTGATCATGTATATGGGTTGTTTCACCTAAAGTTAATTCCTTGAAATTATTCTGTTTTCTGACTTAGGTGGAATAGAGTTCTGTAAAATGAAAAGCAGCTTGTCCTTGTTTAGAAATTCTGCCAAAGTTCATTTAAGATAATACCTTTACACAATCTAGGATTTAAAGGAGGAGTTCATGAATGACTCTTGCCTATATCTGTCAATTTTCCTACCATACTCTGAACATTACCCCCCCCCCCAAAAAAAAAAAAAACCAAAACAAACAAACAAAACAAAACAAAACAATACAAAAAAACAAAAACAAACAAACAAACACCAAAAAAAAAAGCAAAAAAAAACATTGTGTATTTTTACTCGATTCATGTTCTCATTCCATAAAGAGCAACACACACAAAAAAACCCGAACAAGCGGTGTAATATAATATTATTAGAATTTACGTCATGAAGCCGCGTGGTTACTTTTGATTGGATAATTATTCCCGCTTTTGACAGACAAATAAGTGTCGCCATTTGTATTTTTGCGATAGATCTTCACACAACACACTCCTCATTTCGGATCGAAAATACTTCAGTTCATCCAGAGGCAACGAAAGGTAAATTGTTAATATTTGTACTTGATATAAAACTCGATTTCTGATAATATCTAAGGTATAGATATACTAATCTGCTCCATTCCGGGAAGCCATTTTTGCAGCACAGTCTAGTGTCAGCAAAATCTAGGTCCATGATAAAATCGTGTAAAGTATAAGTCTATTTGTGGGCTTGTTAGTGTACTTATCATGCTTGTGTATATCATTCCTGTTAGCAATAACCTGACTACAATTTCATAAGGAAATGTGAGTAGTTTTAAACGTAGTGGAATACTTCAACTGCATGAGTGGAGGGAAACACGTAATCTATGCACAAACATTAGTTTCAATATGGCTGCAGCCTACAGTTTGAGTGTTATCAGGGTTATTTTATGATCAGCATTATGCCAAAAAGCAAAGCGGAGGGTATATAAGACGATGAACTAATACAAAATCTCTGCCCCCCCCCCCCCCCCTCCTCCCTCACCGAGAAATCACTTCATCTCATAGCGTGAATTCTTACTATTTGTTTCGAGGGTCCAGTCTACAAAATAAGCATGATAAGTACTAAATTATATGAATAAAACAGAATTGTAGTTTCTGAAAAATAATTACGATCATGAAGGTGTAATCCAATAACACTATTCTATGTCTATGTATCAAACTTTGGGATCTTTAATAATGATCAGTGTCCGTCACACCTGAAGATAGTTGAGCAGTGTTACAGAGTAGAATACTGTCACGATAAACAATAAAGCGATTGCATGCATTACCCCGTTCGTCCAGAACGCTGGCAAAAGTTAACGGGGGGGGGGGGTGCTATAATGCAAAGAATGTCATAGATTTTAAGAGCAATTTGATGGATACATCGGAGATTGATGTGAGAGAGGAATTGCTGAGAATTTTAAAATATTTTTTTCCCTGAGATTTTAACCTCCAAGTGGTGATTAGTTATTAGTTGTTTATTAAGTCCCCCCAAATGATGCAATGCACAAATATTATCACATTTGCAAGATATTTGAAAGATACACCATGGCTGGGTTGGAGAGCGGGTTCCCGTCCCAATTAAAAAAAGTAGAAGAACGATTTGAAAACCCTCTGGTGTGTTTATCTTGCAAACAATCATACATTATTACCCAACTTTATTACCCGGAGGCGAATTTATTTAAGAGTATTAATTAGTATACAGTCTCACACTCTATTTGACAAAATTAGAGCGATGTCACTGTTTTCAAATGATACTTAAGTTGTCCTCTTATATAAGTTGAAATGCTTTCCTCTATGAAACGACGCAGAGTTAGTTATTCAGTATGATCGAATGAAACTACTGTACTGTTCATTTACATGTTGTTTGCTTGCAAAAAACACTTTGAAATGAGAGATTCTTACTATTAATCTCTATACATTCTCCTTATCATGCATGTCTTATTCAGTTTGATTTTTTTTTAACTCTTCTGTTATTCAAAAAACCTATGTATGGTTGGTTTGTGTATTTGATTTTTTCCTTTTATTTGATGATCCAGGATAGATATAGACAGGGGAAAAAATTATTAGACCCATAAATTTTACTGATAATTGTATTAATGTGGAATGAAGGAAATAAAATACCGTATTAGTAAGATACAGTTGCTGTAATGTGTTATTTATTAAAGGAAGTACAAGAAAATATTCTTTGTTAATTTGTAATATAATACCCCTGTAAAAGAAGCCTTTTGTCCAGGGCTATATTCGGTTTCATACACTCAGTGGCGGCACCAGGGGGGGGGGGCATGGGGGGGCATTTGCCCCCCCAGTCAGAAGCTTTGCCCCCCCACTTGCCCCCCCAATAATTTTCGGAGTGAAAAAAATTAAAAGGGTGAAAAAGTTGTTTTTGTACGTCATTGCCCCCCTTTTTTTTTTTTTTTTGCTTGTCAGGGAATTACGGAGGGAAACTGGGCCCCATAACCCCTTTACTGAGCGTTTTTGGGAAGTTTGGGAAAATTTTTTTTTTTACCCCCCCCCCCCCCCCCCCCCCCCCCCCCCCCCCCCCCCCCCCCCACTGAGCGACTTTTTGAGAAGCTGGCGAGACCAAAAAAATACGGGTCTACGTTTTGACATATTTTGACACATATTCATATTTGTACCCCCCATTTTACTCAATCCTGCATCTGCCCCCCCAACATTTTCTTTTGCCCCCCACTTGCCCCCCCACTTTAAAAATCCTGGTGCCGCCACTGCATACACTGTAAGTGGTGAGCACAATTGTACTCTTCTCCAGCACTTCTAAGTATTGAATAACACATCGTCATTTTCAGAAGTTGGAAATATGCCATAATTATAATAGCCATGAGTCAAATAAGCCTATAACACAATTATACCTCAATTAATAATAATATTTGGCTCTGTGGCTGGAAAACAATACCTTATGCCAGGAGAGCAGTAAACTTGGTCCTCAGTTCGTTATCTTAATTTTCTATCAGGTGAAAATCCCGTGTTTTAGTTATCCTTCAATTTAAAATCATTATTGTAGATACATGCATTTGGCTCCAATAATAATAATTGCGATTAGAAATCGATACAGCCAATATCTATTTTTTGTGATTGTGATTGAGCTAGTTGCACAGCAAGTCAGCGTATCGAAGTGAATATAATAGATAGTTTAATTTTATTTATTTTACTTGATTTGTGATGATTGCTTGGCTTATTTGAAAAATCATCATTGCTATATGATAGTTGCGGGGGGGGGGGGGGGTGAAATGATGCGTTAATAAAGAAGGAATCAAAATTGGATACTTGAACGACTGGGCTCGAAAAACAAATCCCTGCCTGGATATCAAGATGATTTTTTTATCAGTTAGTACCGTGTGATGTAGTAGCCCTTCGTGCTGTAGACCCATCGGAAGTTGTAGGCCTATTGAATTATTTTTCTTAGGCCCTACATGTACTGTGATAAATGCGAGATAAATATATAACATAATAATTAGGAAACTCAAAGTAGAGGTGAACAAGAAAGTGTAAAATATTTAGGAGTTGTTATAGATCAGCAATTGAAATGGGATAGACATCTAGAACATTATTATATTCGCTCTTAAAATTGATTGATCAATCTATTATTCTTCCTTTATTTAATTATTCTGATGTAGTGTACAATTTTCGAAATAAAAGATACAGCAATCAATTGCAAAAGTTTCAAAACAGAGCAGGTAGTATTATGCTCGGGATAAGTCCATTCAAACACATATCTAATTATAATATTTATTCGATTATTAGATGTTACATTTGGAATCGATGGCTTGTTGTCGTTTAAAACATACAAATTCGATGGGTTTTTTTTAATGCATGATTTCAGTGCCCCTTACTTAAAGGACTCCTTTCAATTTGCTTATCATTCATATTCTTTATTTTCCATCGGAAATTTATCTTTACCAAAACCACATACTGAATCATGTCGTAGAATGTTTTCATATCGTGGGGTACTGCATTTTAAAGTAGGTATTCAAAGAAAATCACAAATATGGCAAATAATGTATCATTAGAAACTGGGAAGCTTACAGATGGCAATCGTATAAGTTTTATGTCAACTGCGTATCTGATGATTATAAAAACAACACAAATAAAAGCTCTTCTCAGCATCTGGAATATCCGAGGATTCGCCAGAAATATAGCGATGTTTTGATGTCGTCACACTCGGGATCGATCCTGCTTAAGCAGACGACGTCCTATAATGAATGAACGTAATTGCAATGCAATTATTTATCAAATTATAAAGAGTTTGGTGTATTTAAACATGACCTTATTTCACACCATTATAAAGGGAAAGTGAAACTGATTCTGATAGCTAAAACCGTTTGATTGTAAATACACAGGAGAAGGGTCAATGATCAATGAAATAAACCCCACTTTCAAATTGAAAAGCCCTCCGAATAATAGCAGGATGGTATTCGTTCCCTCTTGAAACGCCGAACATGCCCCGGTGCAAGCAGCTGAAAATACAATGGCGTCTTATTTTGTTTACAAGTGACTGAATCCTTTATTTTTTTAACGCTGCATTTTTCATCAAAATAATACCATACACGAAGTTAAGAGTGAGGCAACAGACTAACATTAAGACTGACGCTAGTGAAGGAAGAGAAATAAGTGAAGAGGAGATGACAAAATAGGCTCTGAAAAATGTGTAAGATGTTATGGGACATCGTCTGCTTAGACAGGACTGGTCCATGGTGTGTCGTCACATATCTCAGCAGCGTTCGAGGAGCTCTTCAGCTGCTATATCGGGGGCTGTATTTTACCGTTTTATAATTGATAATAATCATTACTTCAAATGTTTCCAAGCGTTGAATTTGGATAACCTTGTTTAATTTATGCCATCTATGCAATAATAAGTATTAAGCCAATATTTAAAATCATTAAAGTTCTACTTTAACGTCTTACATTCTATTGTAAAATCACACGTTCAAAAGTATCTCCCTTTAATAATTGAAGAATTTAAAAGTGATGACCAATAGCGTTGGTGTGGACGCTTGGGTTTGCTTTTGGATATGTGGGGCATGTTACTGTTATACCAATATGTTAATCATTCAATTTGCGATATATTATTTTCACTCGTTTGTTTTATTTTATCACCTGAAACAGATGTGTTGTAATGGCACAGCTGAGCAGGACGATCCTTCTAATATCAATTTCTCATGTTATCACGTATGTTATTATATATGTTTTCATATTTGGTAAATAAAATAATATCAAATCAAACAGTGCAAGGAAAGCTTATCATTTCTTTAAAAAATATGAAACTGGGTAAGACATTTTACGTACTGGGTGCACATACCCTATTAAACCAATAAAAAGAACGTCGATGTAATCCCAACAACTTTAACTTTTTTGGGGGATAGTTTATTAGAAGGACAAACGCGAAATGTAAGGGTATTTTGTAAGTTGCCATCTTTTGTAATATAGTCATTACCATGATTACTGCATTTGGTTTACGCGCAGACGTTTTCCAAATTTTGTCAAAAGATGGCGCTATTTAAGCAGAGCCATCCATAGATAATTATGTATGCATGGCTCTGGGTTCAAGCAGAGGTTTAAAGGTTCCCCTTTTATGAAATTCTAATTCTTGGTATTTTGTACATGATACTCATCTAAATTGAAAAATGACATCCGTTTGCAATAAATACGTATCAAAATATTTTAAAAATAATATTTCCCCCAGGTATTCATGTCCAAAACAGTCTGCTAAGCTCCGCCCCCTTTTAAACCCCGAATTCTCGTTCCGCGAGCATGATTGACGTGTGACGTCACAAACCGACATTGCCGATGCTTGTTTACAATATTGCCTATGTATCACATGTGCAAACTAACTTGCTGTTGTGTATACCACCTCGAAAACCACCTCTAAAGCGAAGTATGCCGCAACGCTGCGTTGCAGCAACACCACAAAGGAGGGTGTCAGTCTACATTTATTCCCTAAAGACCCAAATATAAGAAGGAAATGGACCGCAAATGTAAAATTAACTCGCGCCCATTGGAAGGGGCCGAGTGACCGCAGTGTTGTGTGCTCCGAGCACTTTTGTGCGGAGGACTTCGTCGATAGCACGGGGCTGCATGCGGCGTTTGGCATCAAGAATTAAGAGGCCGTCTATCTATCTATCTATTGTCAACTATAACGGTACCTACACTTACTTAGTGTAGCAGCACAAAGAAAACAAGCAAGATAACAGGAGAGCTAAGAGTTTTCTGGATATCAATGTTAGAATTTAATAGAATCAAACGCTCCCACCCCATGCACCAGTAAAACTGCCCAAGCGCCAGCCCAGGCAGGGTCAGCAGGCGAACGACCAAACGACGCGGCGTGTACCCCTGCGCACATCAAGCTCACTGCCTCGATCAGCGAAGTATCAGCCCCGGTGGAGCCACTCAATGTGACTTGGGGACCGCATGACCGTTACCAAAATCGCGGATATAGGGGTGAATTTCAAGGAACGTCCGCGGACAGAATATTCCTCGAAATATAGAAAATAGGGGTGCGCAGGTGTCCGCGAAATTGATAAAATAGGGGTCAGGAAAAGGGAAGAAAACCCATGAAGAAAAATCCCGGAGCCGAATCGCTAGCTGCGGGCCTGCCGGGGAGTGCGCGTTCATCGTTGAGAAAAAAAAAATCCCCGCACTGCCCGACGGACGTGAAGGTAAGTTTTTCCCACTGTTGGGCTTGATCGCTCGCTGCACGCTGATTAGCCATAGGCAACATGACGCCACTGGCAGCTCGCCAGCGCCATCTTGTTTCCCTCAAAACAATTAATAATAATAATAATAATAATAAGATGCTTATATAGCGCAAAATACAAAATTGTCTCTATGCGCTTAACAAAGTAAACATAATTTATAAACATAACAACTTAAGGTACAATAATCATATAGTGATATCAGAATTGAAATTAATGTAATGACAATAATTAGAACATGATAGATGTATTCAAAAATTATCTTAACATTTCAATAACCATAACTAAAATTATTTCATTAAGGTAAACATGTATGTCTTCAGAGATTTCTTGAAATTGTGAACAGATGGTGCATCCCGGAGCTGGAAAGGAAGAGAGTTCCAAAGTGTCGGCGCAGCGACTTGGGAGTCTGGAGGAGGTTCATGTCCGTGGATCGAAGGTTTCTGGTAGGGGTATATTCACTGATGATATTTGATATGTAGGACGGGGCAGTACCATTTAAGGCTTTGTACACCATCAGCAGGATCTTAAATTGGATGCGATGGTGGACTGGAAGCCAGTGTAATTGCAGAAGAAGAGGTGTGATATGTTCATGTTTGCGTGTCCTTGTTACGATTCTCGCTGCAATGTTCTGGATGCGTTGTAATTTCTTGATCTCCACGTCTGGCAGGTTTCCGAGAAGAGCATTGCAGGTGTCAAGCCTAGAGGTGACAAACGCGTGAACTAGCATTTGTGTTGTATGCTGGTCCAAATAATCTCGAATGTGACCTATCTTGCGTATTGCCCCCATTGCTGATCGACAGGTCTTTTTTACGTGAGACTTCATTGTGAGGTGTTGGTCCATCATGGCTCCAAGGTTGCGAACAACCTCAGAAGTTGTTACAACTTGCCTTCCCATACATATCTTGATGTCAGGGCTACATCTCGGCAGAAACTTCGACGTGAAATGGACCACCTCTGTCTTGGTGTCATTTAAGGTGAGTCTGTTCCTTGTAGCCCAGATTCGGATGTCTCGGAGGCATTTGTTTACGTTTCTGATGGCATTGTCACGGTCGGCGCTGTTGAAGATGGTGTAGACTTGTGTATCGTCGGCATAGAGCATTGCACCTAGATCGTGGGCTCGGATGATGTCCTGCATTGGTGTAACGTAGAGCGTGTAGAGAAGGGGTCCTATTACTGACCCTTGAGGGACTCCGCAGACATCATTAACAGGCTTAGACACAGAATTGCCGATCTGCACCACGTGGCTGCGACCATGTAGATAAGAGTTGATCCAGTTGAGAACATTGCCAGCGAATCCAAACCGTTCAGATAATCGCTCGATGAGGATGGAGTGGTCGATGGTATCGAAGGCAGATGAGAAATCCAGAAGAACAAGTATAGCTTCTTTCCGTTGATCGAGCGACAGGAGAATGTCATTCTGTAATCGGACAAGGGCTGTTTCAACGCTATGATGCCGTCGATAAGCAGACTGTGTCTCAGCATACAGGTCATGTTCCATGAGATGGTCTTGAACCTGGGAGACGACTGCCCGTTCGACTACTTTGCATAGGTATGGAATATTTGAGATTGGTCGGTAGCCGTGGAGTCATGATGGATTTCTTCATCTCTACTGGGACGACACCTGTCTGGAGGCTTAAGTTCACTATCGCTGTGGTGGCGGGAATGAGCTCAGGAAGACATTTCTTGAGGATCGGGGTAGGTAGGGCATCAAGTTCACAGGATGATGACGAAGTAGACTTTATGATGCGTTTAATCTCCTCTTCTGAAACCAGGTCAAACTCTTCCATTTTGCAGCAGAATGTCGAAGGGATGTCAACTGACAGGTCTTCATAAGCTTCTTCGTCCAGCTGACTCTTTAGGCGATCAATCTTTTGTAGAAAGAAATCGGCAAACTCATTCGCCAGCATTGTTGGACAGTCATGGTCGGGAAGGAGTCCGACGGAGATGTTAGGTTATCTATTACATGGAATAAATTCTTCTGGTCTGAGTTCAGTATCCTGTTCTGGTAGTGCTCGACTTTGGTTGCCTTCAGTAGGTCATTGTATGCCTTGCATTGGGTAGCATAAATATCCTTATCAACCTGAAGTGACGTCTTTACCATTTTCCTCTCCCGACGTCTTCGAAGTTGCTTTGCTCTACGCAGGGCGTCTGTGTACCAGGGAGCATGTGGCCGAAGAACCACATCTCTCTCAACTAGGGGTGCATGGTCGTCGAGAATCTTACGAAGATCTTGATCGAACTGGGAGGTCAAGGAATCAAGGGTTTCCTGGGGT
The DNA here is from genome assembly GCA_025617745.1 of Heliocidaris erythrogramma. Lineage (NCBI taxonomy): Eukaryota > Metazoa > Echinodermata > Echinoidea > Camarodonta > Echinometridae > Heliocidaris > Heliocidaris erythrogramma. The sequence continues at coordinate 24,160 of CM046856.1, read as the reverse complement.
TCCACGAGTAGCGAACATCCAGAAATATCCTTTCGAATAGTCTCAATGTCGACTGTCTTTAGCGATCTGGAAACAACCTTCTTCCGTACTGCAGCTGGTTGTGTAGTCTGGACCAGGCAAGTAACTGCATGGTGATCTGATGGTAGAGAACTTGTAGTGGATACGTTCGAGACAAGGTTATCATCAATTCTCGAGATGATGAGATCTAACGTATGCTTACTTTTGTGAGTGATGCAATTCACGTGGTTGATGAATCCAGTCTCACCTAACATACCAAGGAAAGTGGATGCATGTTGATTATCGATGCAATCCACATGGAAATTGAAATCACCCGCTAGGAGCACTTTGACGTTGGTGGATTGGATCATTTCCAAAAGAGATGAGAATTCTCGGAAGAAAGTAGTAGGCGTCTGAGAGTTCTTCTTGCTGCATGGCGGCCTGTAGAGAGCAATCAGACGTAAGTGGCAAGTTGACGAAGACGAGATTGTCATGTCAATGTATTCAAACGATACAAACTTGGTACACTCATTCCGATGTACATGGAGTCCTCTGTGGAGGAGGATTCCGACTCCACCACCCGTGGAGTCTGTACGAGGAACATGGTGGATGTCGAAGTGAGGCAATGTCCTCCGAATGGTGGCAATGGCATGATCGTCTCTCTCCGAGTCAGTAAACCATGTCTCAGTTAGTGCAACAACATCGACCTTGTTTGAGATAATGAAGTCGCAAAGGGATGATGCCTTTCCGCGTGCCTTGAGGGACCTGGCGTTCCATAGTGCAAAGCGGGTAGGCAGTATTCGAGGCTGATGTGGTAACCTTTCCGGCGTTATCAAGTTCCGATGATCTATTCTTCGCGTGGCATGCTGGTAGTGGCGGTCTCTGGCTGTGTATGAGATACTGCGGAGTGTTTTTACTCGACCAAATAAGTTCTTGTTAACTCCACCGCGACTTGTACGAAGTCTAGCTATGTTCAAGACAATGAGCTTGTTCCAAAATGTATCATCCAGTCTGTTCAGTTGGCTGTTCTTCATTGACTTTTTGATGGAGAAAAACTCCCTCTTTGTGTAGCGCAGGGCCTTGGTGTGAGGTCCATTGTCAATGATAGTCATTGAGATGGATCCAAACAAAAGAGCCAGGACAAAGGAAGGCCAAGGTAAGTAGCCTTTGACAAGCATGAGTGAATCCAGCCAGAAAGTGCTTGTAAACCAGAGAGCGATTAGTGGGGGAGCTCTGGGCAGCCCAGATGATGGATCCTGTAGAAGCTAGACACTCACACAGACACGCCAGACGTCAGTTTTACAAGATAAAAAACTTGATTTCTTGGAGAAAACCACGTAGAATCCGATGATCAGATAGGTCCATAGTAATCCTTAGCTAGATTCAAATCGACCGTTAGAAGTATGGTGAAATGTTTCTATCGAAAAAGAGTAATTTAAGTGAGAAAATTACCAAGCGGCAAAAAGACCGTGCTGCCTTGTTGGTGGCGCTAACAATGGAATGAATTCCGGAACGTCGCCGCTGTATTAACAGTTGACCAAGTTTGAAGGACTATTTTCACTCATATAATCATCATATGCCCTTCAAAGTGTTAAGATGCCGTCTTGCGCTACAGTCAACTGCACGAATCGTGATGTTCGTGAAAGTCGTGTGAAAGATAACCTTGTACTCCAGACTAGCTTTTATAGGTGAATAGGCTTCAATAGCTTTTGTGTGTACGGCCTTTTTCCAGTCTATACATCATGTACATCAGGAGTCATGAGAGGAAAATAATTATTTAAAATTTTATTTTCAATTCTGAATCCCCAAATTTGTGGCACAGTAAGACTAGTTGAAGAGTCCATGAATCAGGTAATCTAGCAAATTAAAGAAAATCAAATCTTGCTTAGAGCAATTTTGTTGTCTGTTTGTGACTGCTGCAACAGTGAATGTTGGATACAGTCCCACATAGGCAAGGGCCCACCCATAGGCCATCTCGTGTATGAATGATCTAGACTGGAAATAGGCACGCTGATAGTGATACACACAAAAGCTGTTGAAGCCTATTCACCCATAAAAGCTAGTCTGGGGTACAAGGTTATCTTCAGATAAGCTTGTACATGTATAAGTGGTTCAGTGGTTTTTCCCCAGGAGTTTATATGAACTATTGCCGAAATATTTTTAAATGAATAACACATTAAAAAATGCATTTTCCTTATATTAATTGTGTGTGAACTTGTAATTTGAGGAATCGGGTCTTGGACACCTATATGTTAATGAAGGGTATAAATGTCTTGTCCTTGAAATATGGTAAAATAGGGGAAAGTTTCCGAAAGTGTCCTTACAATCTTAAAAATAGGGGTAATTCAAAGTACCATTTTGTCCTTGTTTTGACGTAAAAAAGGGGGTTAAATTTCACAAAATGTCCTTGAAATTGACTGCAAAAGGGGGTTATTTGCATTTTTGGTAACGGTCATACGCGTCCCCCTCTGCGGGGGTGTGGCTCAGCCTCTCGGGCAATTTGCAAGCGTAAACAAGATTCATAATACGTGGATATGCGTGAATTAAACTTTAATCGGTAATTTATTATCAAAAATGAATTACCAGTTGTTATTCCCAAGTCTCCCGTCGATATCCTCTCCGTTATTAAAATCAGGGACGTCTCTGTCACCCGGGGGGGGGGGGGGGGGCACTCACATATATATGTCACACATGTATAATGTGCCGCTGTGACGTCCCCCATTTTCAACCTTCTCGGGTCGCTCCTATGATATGCGATTTTCACTAACCGCACCTAGATTGGCTTCCGACTCGCTCCCTAGAATATGTGAAAACAATGCGCACAGCCCATTGTCCGGGAACGGTCGCTCCCTAGCCTCCCAGGCCAGCGCAGCGGGGGAGCTGGGCGGCCTAGTGCCCCATAACTTAGTGCTAGCGGCGGCTCAGCGAGATCAATCTGCATGCGACATCGAGTCAGTGCAGTGGCGCGGCATGTACAGCGTTAAAAACAGCGCTGCGACCGCTGACTCAGCTCATGCACCGTATGTGTACCAGAGTAGTGAGATCGCGAGCAGCTAAAATTAGCTCTGCCTATAAGCACTTTCACTCCTTTAACCCTCAAAAATGAGCTTCCTCAATTATCTATTTAGCTCCTTAGCCCCTGTTTTGAGATTGACACTCCTGAATAAGTGTCCTCGCTGTCCGAAGAAGATGCCATCGTTGATGTAGGATTTTGTCTTTAAAAAGCTAAAATGAAGGGCTGAAATGGCACGAAGTCGAAGGGATCTACACGAAGTTCAATAGCCTATAACACACACACACATCGATAGTGATCCAGCTTGTGCGAGTCGAGCGTTCTGCGTGTGACGTCACATGACGTCATCGATCGCTGGACCGATTTTCCAAAATTGTTAGGGGCGTTCCCAGTTATTTTTTTATTTTCAAGTTTACAGATTAATGAATGGAATTCAGGTAATATGGTTGACAGATCTGGATTCACAGTAGAAAAGTCTATTAAATGAAGTTCCTTTAATTTGTAATACAGTTCCTGTAGCTGATGTAGCTGTCACACCCCGGCGTTTACTAATAAGTAGAAATACGTCGAGATAATGTCGAGCATACCCAAAACTTATGAGTAACGTGCTTTGAACCTATGTGCAACTTATATCGAACGTATCTCCAACGAATACTGAAGTATGTACGTATTTGACGTGTTTCAATTTTGGGCGTATACATAGCGTATTCATAACGAGTTGGGCGTATACATAACGTATTAATAACTTAAACAGAACGTCTCGATAACTTATGGATAACTTATACCAACGAATGCTTAGCGTGCTGCCGACGTGCACAACTTACGACCAACGATGGTCGAATAGCGCGCGGCAGCGTATCGCCGACGATCACGTGTCGCAGCCTATAAAAAGGCTGCCGCTCGACGATTTGAGAGCATTAAATTAGATTATTTTATATGATTATAGTCTGTGAAAGAAAAAAAACGAAAAAATATTCTTGGTAATAATAGTCAAAACTGACTGATTGCCATTTAACACGAATCAACAACAACAACGATTCACATCATAACCACACTAGACATCGTAGTATCAACATCACCGTCATGCCGAAGAAAACTTCGAAGTACGCTGCCAATACGGTAGCTGTAAGTTAGAAACACGTTCAGTAGGTTCTGTGGTCGTCCGGAACACGTCAAATAATTCTACATAATACGTCAATATGCGTTGGAGATAAGTTCGATATACGTTACACATAGGTTCAAAGCACGTTACTCATAGGTTAGAAATAAGTTTTGGGTACGCTAGACAGTATCTCGAATTATTTCGACTTACAATACAAAAAACAATGTAAGAAACTTACAATACAAGTAACGTGTGTAAACGTGTGTCAAATATCGCATAACTTACCTACAACTTATGGCCCGCGTAAGCGGGACGTATGAGCCATACGCTGGCATACGTTGTGTATGCACAAAATTTTGGGACGACCTCACCGAACTACGACGTGTACCAGCGTGCTCTTAACTTATACAAATTTTACATACGTCGGCATACGCCAACAGTCGCCAATCGCCGACGCTATGCATAAAGGCATGGTCACAACCCGCCGTGCGTGTTTTTAGTCCGTACGTGTTCTGCGGAGGCCACGTCCGCCACGTGTTTCTGAAAACGTGGGGAGGGAGTAGCAAGAGCAGGGAAGGAGTACGTCAACGCACTTCACACGCACTACAACGCAAGGTGTAAGTACGTGGCCCGCACGCCACGCCTGGACGTGAGTGGTTGCGTGCATCGTACGTTGCGCACCTGGTAAGTGAGTTGTACATGCTTACAACGTACGATCGCCGTGCGGTTGCCTCGTTATCGTACGGAGGCCGTACTTTCACGTGCAGGGAGTAAGTGCGTGCAAGTGCGATAAACGTGAGTTTTTTTCCCGCCACCATCTGCCGAGTCTTCATCGCTCCTCATCTGTTCGTCGCCTGCCTTTACATCATCTACGGCCCGTTTCTGTTGGGCCTCTCTGGCCCTATTAGCTGTCTTTTGAGCTGACCCCTTTTTGTTAAGCTTCTTGGGCATCTTGGAGACGAAATGATGATACTCGTCAGTCTGCTCGGTTTTTGTATATCCTGCAGAAATCAGCGCGCACAACGTGCTCACTGGACAATTGAACTGGAGAAGCGCCGAATAAGCACGGACCCTGCACTTATCACGTGCGGAGCACGCGCGTGCTAAGTGCGTTGTCCGTAGAGCACGTAACTGTGGGAAAAACTCACGGAGTCCGTGCGTTGTGCGCTCGTTAGCAGCAGAGGGCACGCACGTCAACGCACGTCACCCGTACTGGGGGTGAATCTGTAGACCGCCCGCAGCCTGAACGCAGCGAAAGTTCCTCGTGCACTAAAAGTGCTACGGCGTGTCTGCGTGCTCCCAAATCCGTACTGAGGCGGTACTCACCACGTACGGATCCCCAAATTTTGCCCACGTTTTTGCAAGTAGACAGCACGCACTTGCAAGTACGGCGGGATGGGACCATGCCTTAAGTTAGACTATCGTTGGGCGTAAGTTGTGAACGCCGTCAACGCGCTATACGCATCCGTTTGTATAAGTTATCGAAACGTTTTATATAAGTTACTAATACGTTATGTATACGCCCAAAATCGAAAAAAAAAACATCGATAGTTCAGCGTATGCCAGCGTTTTAGAGAAATTTTGATACATCGGGCATACGCTGGCTAAATCGTCAATAATTTATGTGACTTCGCCATGAACTCTAGGTTTAAGCATGCATAACCATCCATACACATATGCGTATGGATGGCTCTGGGTTTAAGCATAGCCATCCATACACAGAGTTTGGCTAACTCGGTTTAAGGTGGGCATGGCGTAGGGCATTAACAAGTAATTCGAGCCCCCATAATATAGAAACACGTGTTAAACTGAAGCACATCAAAAATTTATATTTAAATAATATCTCCATAAAAATCCATTTTAATTCACAGAGTAGCTACAACACCGATGGTACTACAAAATTAAGTATTTTATTTAGGCACTTAATCGGCTGCAACAAAGAACGAGACTAATCACGAACTACGACTGGCGTAAATATTCACAATTGAATGACATGCGCTGTTAAAACCAATCCACAACAACAACAACACTTTTCACTGCTGGGAACAGTGGAAATGCACTGCAGAACAAATAATTCCTCTAAAATACACTAAGGCGTCCAAGCTTCCCCATATGGGTGAAATATAAAGGAATGTTACTTCCAAACACCATTTCTCTTAAATAGATTTACAGCCGACAAGTATTACATTTTATATGAATATTTTTGATCATATACCATTACATCATCTTACTTACAGCAGTCCGGAATGCATCGCGAGCCGATGAATTACTCTGAATTAGGGAAAAACAAAGTGATTTATGGGTTTATTTGCTTTTATTATTGGTATACTGATGCAAAAACATTATTTCTCGATGGAAGGAACGGGAAAGTTAAAAAAAAATATATATATATAATGAAGGGCAACATAGCCTAAATGTTGCATCATCGTTACTAGAGTCAATTTATTTTTATTTTGCTTCTGTCCAAGTGTTAGCTGGGCAGCAGACCAACATCCCACGAGAACAGCTACCATGAGACCGATATGTTGGTCTCGCGAGCCTTCTGACAACTTCTTTTGAGGATTCTCTAAACCAACATTGGTCGTCATGCAGTCATGTTCGTGGCTGTTAGTCTGCTGGGATGTCGGTCTATACACTGGGATGTCCCAGGGATACGAATGTCATTCATGATTAGTGTGCACTTTACACGTTAAGTAGTAGGTGGCTTCCTCAGTTGTGATCGTCATCTAGGCGAGGAAAGGTACAGTGTTCTGAAAATACAAGGACTTTGATTGATTTTAGGTGTATTAATATAATAATATTTCACCTAAAATCAATCACAGTCCTCCTCTATTTTCAATAATGATAATGATTCAAAAATCTTGTATTATTGTTATATTACTATCATTATTATTATTACAATTTTCTTTTACTGATATTAACATCATTATCATTATCATTACCATTGTTGTTATTATTAATGTTATTATTACTATCATTATTGTTATTTTAACTACTTATAAAAACCTATTGAGAAAAATTCATCTTTATCCTCTAAAATTATGAAAAAATGTCTCTTTTGTCGTTTGTCTCAAAATAATCGAAGTAACTAATCCCCACAAATGTTACTCTTGGAACAGAAAAATAGATAGCAATACCTACATAGAGAATAAGGGGAGAGAACAAAATTAAATATTCTTATCCTCATCATTATATCTGCTGGCTGGGACTGAATCATTACAATGTTTTACTATATAATAATACCTCTGAACCGGTTTTCAGTATCATGATGTAAGAATACCTGTAAATATTTGCATATTTCAATCTTCACTTATATCTTGTCAAATGTATTGTTATACATACATTTGTGCTATACGACTCCATCAATTCCTAGTATGTTGCAGTTCTCTTCCTTCCTCTTTTTTCCTCGTTACCTATCCTTTTCTCTCCCTGTCTTTGCCTCTCTTCTTTTCATCTATTTATATTGTACTTGTGTTTACAGGCGTACCCGTTACAAATGTAAGCCTACTGGGATTCGCGCCTTCTGCCTTGTATTTAAAGTCATTTCATTCTAAATATGTTACTTTATAATATATGTTCTTTGTCAACAAATGTTAAATGTCCACAAAAACGATGGAAGAAAATAAATGTTAATTTGAACTGAATTGAATTTTTATTATCTACACAAGGCACTCCTCATTCCGGATCGAAAATACTTAAGTTCATCCAGAGGCAACGAAAGGTAAATTGTTAATATTTGTGTCTATTTGTGGGCTTGTTAATGTTCTTACCATGCTTATCATTTCTGTCATCAATAACCTGACTACAATTTCATAAGGAAATGTGAGTAGTTTTAAAGGTAGTGGAATGTCTTGAAAGAGTTTTTTTTCTCATAAAACTTCAACTACATGAGTGGAGGTAAACACGAAATCTTTGCACACACATTAGTTTCAATATGGCTGTAGCCTACAGTTTTAGTGTTAGCAGGGGTTACTTTATGATCAGCATTATGCCAAAAAGCGAAGCGGAGAAGTATAATAAGACGATGAACTAATACAAAATCTCTGCTCACCCTCCTCCCTCACCGAGAAATCGCTTCATCTCAAAGCATGAATTCTTACTTTTTGTTTCGAGGGTCCAGTCTACAAAATAAGCATGATAAGTATTAAATTATATGAATCAAACAGAAAAACTGAAAAATAATTACAATCATGAAGTTGTAATACAATAACACTGTACATTAATACAATGTCTCTGCTGCATCGCAACACCAAACTTTGGGATCTTTAATAATTATCAGTGTCGGTCATACCTGAAGAGCGTTGAGAAGTGTTACAGAGTAGAATACTGTCACGATAAACAATAAAGCGATTACATGCATTCCCCTGTTCGTCCAGAACACTGGCAAAACTTACTGGGGGGGGGGGGGAGATCCTTGTTTTTGTTGATTTCCCTTTACTCTTGCTACGATGCAAAGAATGTCATATTTTTTAAGAGCAATTTGATTGATACATCGGAAATTGATGTGAGAGAGGAGTTGCTGAGAATTTTAAAATATTTTTTTCCTGAGATTTTAACCTCCAAGTGGTGATTATAATACCCATAAGTTGTTTTTTCTCAAAAAAAAAATAATGGATAAGGCACGGCATATACACGTACACTGGGTGGATATAGAAGAAATATTGCAGTTATTAAGTCCCCCAAATGATGCAATGCACAAATATTATAACATTTGCAAGATATTTGAAAGATACACCGTGGCTGGGTTTGAGATCGGGTTCCCCTCCCAATAAAAAGTAGAAGAACGATTTGAAAATCCTCTGGTGTGTTTATCTTGCAAACAATCATATATTATTTTCTTAATTATCATTATAGCTCATAGATTATTTTCATAGATAAGAAAGAAAGCAATCTTAGATTATTTTCTTAAGTATCATTATAACTCGTACAATTCATGTAATAATAAATTCTGGCTCGTGGAAAACCTCAATATGAAAAAAAAAAGAAATTTGTCTACGGGATAACATCAGGGAATTTGTCATATTTAAGTCAACTACTTTTTCAGTAAGGTCAAGAAGATGTTATTTGTGAGGAAATCGGATAAGAACAGAAACCAACAAAATTAATATGGAATTTTCATCTTGTAGCTGTTTTGTTTAGTCTTGAATGCTTTTACTCAATTTGTATTTTCAATGACATGGAAATGAATGTTGTGAGGACTTTATGTACTTCCACATTGTACTTCCATATTAATATTAAAAAATCAATTCAAAAATCTTTGGATAATTTTGAAATTAAAATGAATAACAAAGTCATAGAACGTGTCCATCAGTTATTGTAATGTGGTTTTGGCTAATACTTATCTCTCGAAATTGCAGCCTTTATACCTCCTTCAGAAAAGAGCAGTCAGAATATGTACAAACTCACATCGTTTGGCCCACACTTAAGATTTATTTGTTAAACTCAATGTACTTACTGTATTTAACATAAATGACTATCAATGTGCAATTCTGATATTTAAACATGAAAAAAATATTCTTCATAATTCAATATCTTGTATGATCAAAAAAAAACTCTAACTTACATAACTACAATACAAGAAATAAGGATAGATATGACTTATACCCTGCAACTAAAAATTTCACCCATCAGTCTTTTCGACATTATGCACCTGTAGTATGGAATAATCTGCCAACTGAAATTTGGTCTTGGAAGACACTCTTTTTTTCAAAAAGGGAGGACAGCTCTGGGGAACTTTGATTGAGCTACGCAACGTTATTCTCGCATTTCTTTCACATTGTATTTATTCCCACGAGATTTGCCAAAGCTGTTGTATATGTTATTTCCTGACACTTGTTAATAATTATTCTAATAACAATATATCTTTTCAAATGGAACAAATTTTTGTTCATTTTGTCTATATTTCATATTTTAATGAGATTGGTAAATAACTGTGAATTAATGATACTCTACAAAGAAAATTCAGATGGCATGGTATATTTGCAATCAAGAAATAGTGATAAACCAATCAATATCTAAATTCTCTTTGCTTTAACCCCTCATTCTTCATTTCATTTTCTATCATCACTCTTCTCCACCTTTTCCTATGCATCTTTTCTTCTTCACGACACCACCATCCAAATCTCTTTGCTTTAACCCCTCATTCTTCATTTTATTTTCTCTCATCACGCTTTTCCACATAGGCATTTTTTCTTCCTCACAACACCACCATATCTCACGGCCTTTTCATAATTGACACTAATTATTTCAATGGGTCGCTCAAAATAACTTGTCATTGATCATTTATTAAAACTAAATATCAATAACAGCCAGACAAAAATAGTGTCCAACCATAATAATATAAGAAAGAAAATAAATAACACATATAACATATACATTGTACATTAAAAAAACATGATATATAAACTGATCTGGACAATAATATGTACACTTGACATCTTCTATTCAGATCTCCAATTCGCACAATATTGTCCGTAGACCACACCTCTTCGGACAATAATATCTATACTTAACATCTCCTATTCGGACAATATTGTCCAAAGACCACTCCTCTTCGGACAATAATATCCACACTTGACATCTTGCATTCGGACAATATTGTCCAAAGGACTGCTCCAGTTCGGACAATAATATCTATACTTGACATCTCCTATTCGGACAATAATATCCATACTTGAGAGTAAAATGTAGTGATTCAATTTATATTTAAAAAATACTCCTTTCCAGTTTAATTCAGACTTTCACCATTCTTAACATCTAATATTTTGAAAATTTTTGTCGAAATAGGTGATGCCAAGTATTGATAACATTGTCCGAATATGAGCAGTCCTTTGGACAATATTGTCCGAATAGGAGATGTCGAGTATGGATATTATTGTCCGAAGAGGAGTGGTCCTTTGGACAATATTGTCCGAATGGGAGATGTCAAGCATAGATATCATTGTCCGAACAGGAGCAGTCCTTTGGACAATATTGTCCTAATGGGAAATGTCAAGTATAGATATTATTGTCCGAATAGGAGATGTTAAGTATGGATATTATTGTCCGAAGAGTGGATGTTAAGTATAGATATTATTGTCCGAAGAGGAGTGGTCTTCGGACAAAATTGTCCGAATAGGAAATGTCAAGTATGGATATTATTGTCCGAATAGGTGATGCCAAGTATTGATATTATTGTCCGAAGAGGAGATGTTAAGTTTAGATATTATGGTCCGAAGAGGAGTTGCCTTTGGACAATATTGTCCAAATGGGAGATGTCAAGCATAGATATCATTGTCCGAACAGGAGCAGTCCTTTGGTCAATATTGTCAAAATAGGTGATGCCAAGTATTGATATTATTGTCCGAATAGAAGCAGTCCTTCGGACAAAATTGTCCGAATAGGAAATGTCAAGTATGGATATTATTGTCCGAATAGGTGATGCCAAGTATTGATATTATTGTCCGAAGAGGAGATGTTAAGTTTAGATATTATGGTCCGAAGAGGAGTGGTCTTTGGACAATATTGTCCGAATAGGAGATGTCAAGTATAGATATTATTGTCCGAAGAGGAGCAGTCCTTTGGACAATATTGTCCGAAGAGGAGATGTTAAGTATAGATATTATTGTCCGAACAGGAGCCGTCTTTAGGACAATATTGTCCGAATAGGAGATGTCAAGTATAGATATTATTGTCCGAAGAGGAGCAGTCCTTTGGACAATATTGTCCGAATAGGAAATGTCAAGTATGGATATTATTGTCCAAATAGGAGATATTAAGTGTAGATATTATTGTCTGAAGAGGAGCAGTCCTTTGGACAATATTGTCCGAATAGGAAATGTCAAGTATGGATATTATTGTCCGAACAGGAGCAGTCTTTAGGACAATATTGTCCGAATAGGAGATGTCAAGTATAGATATTATTGTCCGAATCGGAGATGTCAAGTATAGATATTATTGTCCGAATAGGAGATGTTAAGTATTGATATTATTGTCCGAAGAGGAGCAGTCCTTTGGACAATATTGTCCGAATAGGAAATGTCAAGTATGGATATTATTGTCCGAATAGAAGCAGTCCTTTGGACAATATTGTCCGAATAGGAGATGTTAAGTTTAAATATTATTGTCCGAAGAGGAGTGGTCTTTGGACAATATTGTCCGAATAGGAGATGTCAAGTATAGATATTATTGTCCGAAGAGGAGCAGTCCTTTGGACAATATTGTCCGAATAGGAGATGTCAAGTATAGATATTATTGTCCGAATAGGAGATGTCAAATATAGATATTATTGTCCGAAGAGGAGCAGTCCTTTGGACAATATTGTCCGAATAGGAGATGTTAAGTATAGATATTATTGTCCGAATAGGAATGTCAAGTATAGATATTATTGTCCGAATAGGCGATGTCAAGTATAGATATTATTGTCTGAAGAAGAGCAGTCCTTCAGACAATATTGTCCGAATAGGAGATGTTAAGTATAGATATTATTGTCCGAACAGGAGCAGTCTTTAGGACAATATTGTCCGAATAGGAGATGTCAAGTATAGATATTATTGTCCGAATAGGAGATATCAAGTATAGATATTATTGTCCGAAGAGGAGCAGTCCTCTGGACAATATTGTCCGAATAAGAAATGTCAAGTATGGATATTATTGTCAAAATAGGAGATGTTAAGTGTAGATATTATTGTCCGAAGAGGAGCAGTCCTTTGGACAATATTGTCCGAATAGGAAATGTCAAGTATGGATATTATTGTCCGAATAGGAGATGTTAAGTATTGATATTATTGTCCGAAGAGGAGCAGTCCTTTGGACAATATTGTCCGAATAGGAAATGTCAAGTATGGATATTATTGTCCGAACATGAGCAGTCTTTAGGACAATATTGTCCGAATAGGAGATGTCAAGTATAGATATTATTGTCCGAATAGGAGATGTCAAGTATAGATATTATTGTCCGAATAGGAGATGTTAAGTATTGATATTATTGTCCGAAGAGGAGCAGTCCTTTGGACAATATTGTCCGAATAGGAAATGTCAAGAATGGATAGTATTGTCCGAATAGGAAATGTCAAGGATAGATATTACTGTCCGAAGAAGAGCAGTCCTTCAGACAATATTATCCGAATAGGAGATGTTAAGTATAGATATTATTGTCCGAATAGGAGCTGTCAAGTATAGATATTATTGTCCGAATAGAAGATGTTAAGTATAGATATTATTGTCTGAAGAGGAGCAGTCCTTTGGAAAATATTGTCCGAATGGGAGATGTCAAGTATGGATATTATTGTCCGAGCAGGAGATGTTAAGTTTAGATATTATTGTCCGAACAGGAGATGTTAAGTTTAGATATTATTGTCCGAAGAGGAGTGGTCTTTGGACAATATTGTCCGAATAGGAGATGTCAAGTATAGATATTATTGTCCGAACAGGGTCAGTCCTTTGGAAAATATTGCCCGAATGGGAGATGTCAAGTATAGATATTATTGTCCGAACAGGAGCAGTCCTTTGGACAATATTGTCCGAATGCAAGATGTCAAGTGTGGATATTATTGTCCGAAGAGGAGTGGTCTTTGGACAATATTGTCCGAATAGGAGATGTTAAGTATAGATATTATTGTCCGAAGAGGTGTGGTCTACGGACAATATTGTGCGAATTGGAGATATGAATAGAAGATGTCAAGTGTACATATTATTGTCCAGATCAGTTTATATATCATGTTTTTTTAATGTACAATGTATATGTTATATGTGTTATTTATTTTCTTTCTTATATTATTATGGTTGGACACTATTTTTGTCTGGCAGTTATTGATATTTAGTTTTAATAAATGATCAATGACAAGTTATTTTGAGCGACCCATTGAAATAATTAGTGTCAATTATGAAAAGGCCGTGAGATATGGTGGTGTTGTGAGGAAGAAAAGATGCCTAAGTAGATGTGGAAAAGCGTGATGAGAGAAAATAAAATGAAGAATGAGGGGTTAAAGCAAAGAGATTTGGATGGTGGTGTCGTGAAGAAGAAAAGATGCATAGGAAAAGGTGGAGAAGAGTGATGATAGAAAATGAAATGAAGAATGAGGGGTTAAAGCAAAGAGAATTTAGATATTGATTGGTTTATCACTATTTCTTGATTGCAAATATACCATGCCATCTGAATTTTCTTTGTAGAGTATCATTAATTCACAGTTATTTACCAATCTCATTAAAATATGAAATATAGACAAAATGAAAAAAAATTTGTTCCATTTGAAAAGATATATTGTTTAATGTATACATGTATATCAAAGCATTCGCTTGGATCCAGCTGAGGCACGCGGCTTGTCTTTGTTCAAAACTCACCTGCCCCAGACAAAGGAATTAATTAATAAGGTTGAAGATTTGTCAAATCTGTCGGTCAATTGAATCTGGTGTCGCCGAAACCACTAACCCGTCTCCGTGGTCTAGTGGTTAAGGCATTGGCGTTCTAAGTCAACGACCCGGGTTCGATTCCCGGCGGAGACATTTTTTTCAGCCTTTGCAAAAAAATTTCAAAAAGGGAGGACAGCTCTGGGGAACTTTGATTGAGCTACGCAACGTTATTCTCGCATTTCTTTCACATTATATATATATATATATATTATTCAATTGGTGTGAAATGTATTTTTATATGAAATTTGAAATAAAACTGAACTGAACTGAACAGATTCGCATCTTTTGCACGCGCACGCGCTCTTTGAGAATTTTATTTCACAATATCTTCTTCTTAAGTAGATCTCAAACTCCTTTCGTTTCTTAGAGAAGGGGAAATGAAAGGGGGCACCGGAAAATCTAATCAGTGCGATTTCTCAAAAGCATATTGACATGATTAAGTTTCACTTTTTACCTCTGACACTTATGTGTGTTTTTTCGATCGAAAAAAGAGATATGAAATGATTGCAGGCAGTCCATGTTACTTTGCCATTCCGCTCTCTGCACTCTAGTGTATACAGAGAGATACAGGCAAGCACAACATACAGATAAGCTGTATTTGGCCATTAATATCTTGGTGTTTGAATAACAAACTTAACAATAACTTCCCTGGCAAAAATATTCCAATTGACACATGTCTATTGTAGCTGAACTGGAGGTGAGATGGTTGACTGCACAATCATAAAATATATCACTCATTTCCTTCAAAACATGTTTTATGATGCCTCCAGACATTTCATGCAAATTAATTCTCACTAACCAATATTAGAGTTGCCTTTGTTGGATTTTTAAAATTTCAAATTACATTGCCCAAACATGGTGGACGTTATATCATAACGTGAAATGCACTATACAAGAACGCACTATTATTATATAATAATTAATTCGCTAAGGCCACGCAGGGGGTCCCGCGCCCGCCCCGATTGACTTTGCACGCGCTGCAGGAGGGGGTCCGATGGACTCTATAAAATGTTTTCCCGCTGCCTGCCGCGAGCCGCCTCCCGTCCCGACCGGTCGGCCTGGCCGCCCGCATGTGCAACGTCGCCTTCGCGTTGCACGACGACGTCGCTTTGGCAGAAGGTGAGCGATCTCCTGAACGACCAAATCCCATTTCACACAAAATATAACATTTTGAGTTATTTCGTTCATCGCATATTGAGTTTGGCATGCACTTAATAAATGATTAAGTCTCAAGTAATACTGTTCTTCACAATAAATCTGTTCACCAAGTTTGACTGAATATTGTGACCTCAAGCATATCCCAGTTACAGCCATATTTTAAGTTATCAGGCTGAATTAAGACTAATTTAGTAGTTTTGCAAATCTACTGAATGTATGAGTGTAGCAGACAAAGTTATTTTCTATCAAAATCACTCAAAAATGGAAGCAAATAAATCCTTGCCCAAATTCAAAGGGACTAAATGACTACAATTCAGTTAAACTCTGTCTCAATAAATCCCAAGTTGCTTTCAAGACCTTCTATCTCAAATTGTTTACGAATTCAAAACAAATCTTCTTAATGTCATAAATGGTAATGTACTCTGTACTTGGCAAAATGAACCTCATGAATTTTACCAAATACTTTCATGTATCTTGATTCATTGACTTAATTCTGTATCTATTTATACAATTGCACCTTCACAGTAAATGACTTAGGCAATACTGTGATGAAGCATTTAAAAAAAAGAATTACCCAATTATTACATGGAATATACAGGTAACTCTGCCCAAGTCAAATAATAATAATAATAATGTTCCGTTTTTATATAGCGCCTAACACCTCTTGTCGAAGTCTCTAAGCGCTCTACAATTGCAGCTTTAGCTTTAGCAGAGCAGCCTGTTAAGCGCTCATGCATTTCAAAGAATAAATTCCTGCTAGGTACCCATTTACTACACCTGGGTGGAGAGTGGCAAATGTAGATTAATATCTTGCCAAAGGACATTAGTGCCGCGGCGGGACTTGAACCGCGAACCATGTGATCCACAGTCCAGTGACTGTCCCTTGGGACCACGGAAATCTGTTTGACGTAGCCAAAAATCAACTTAAAAAGAGGCAATTAATACGGTTTTGGTCATTCTGTTCAGAAAATTGCTTCGACCAAGGCGATCATACGACTTATACAAGGTTGCCCAATGCAGAGTTAACTGTATTTTTGTCACTTCAATTCTTGCCTAAAAAAAAAATTTTGCTCAAATTCCAGCCCAATCCAAGCTAGGTCCTACTTGGAAAATTTATTCAAATTTTCAGCATTATTAAATTTATTTGCTTCTCAAAAACCCAAAGTCATCAACTTATACTTTTAGTTGACTTGTACGTAAATTAAATGTATTTTTTTTTGGAGAACTTTTATCCTTTACGAAAAAATTGGTAACATATTTTAATGCAAGCTATCGACACAAAAAACCGTTTTTAACTTCAGCCTATTTTCACGTGTACATTTCCAAAGGAATTTTAACTTCGCTTTTTTGTCAATAACTCTTCTTAACCTTCTTGACATTATCACATCATCAACGAATTATTTTCAATATTATATGATTATTTCATGCAACTTACTTCTTTGACGGGACACAAATAACCATCGGTGAAAATAAGCAAAAAAGGGTGGCCAACTGCTACACCTTCGTTATTGCACTTTAGATTGGAAGTTAAGGGAAGTTAAGGGAATTTCAATACAAACTTTTACATAGTATTATATGTTTATGTTCGTTTTGTAAAAAATATATAGAAACATATTTTCACATCTTCTATCAATGTGAACAAATATCAAATATTATATGGAAGGAGGTGGGAAATGTTTCAGATACTTAATATACAATGGATTGATGTATTACTAGGCTTCAGAGAAAATCTTAAAGATAATATTTTGGTTAATCACGTACTTATTATGGGCAAATATATGATTTACAACAGTCGTAAACACGGAAGGCTCCCAACTTGTAAAGACATCTGTAAGGCTATAGAGAACTCCCAAAAAATTGAATATGAAAAAGCAAGAATAAAGGACAAACTAACAGTACATTATAAAAATAGGAACATTTCATCCCTTCAAGATCGTAAAATTTAGGTTTTTGTTGATCATTGTTTGTCTTTCCTCCTCCCCACTCCTTTTACTTTTTGGCAGATCCAACCATTTACAAGTCATTGAGTGCTTGTTTTCATTTATTTTTTAAGAATAATGTCACGCAAAACATTAATATAAATGAAGCAAAAAATAGGTTTTTAAAACACGTGGTATGTAGGTTATTCTTTACAAAATGATAATCTGATATCTCTTTATTTAACGAAAAATAATCCGGGGTATTAAAGTAGCGCCTTCATTATTTTTATTTCGTTTTTTAATGTATTTGAATATCATATTTAGATTGCATATCTTCCTTTGTACTAGTGGTATTTATGTTTTGTGGGAGCAAAATAAAGAAGGCCACTCTGCATAAATTTTTTTTTTCTCTTGATTTTTCTTCATTTGTATATGTATGTTTTTTGTTTGTTTTTGTTTTTTCCTTTTAACTAGTGACATATGGGAGAAGAGAATGGTCATTCTGCTAAATTTTACTATCTTGATATTTGGAATGAGGGCAATAAAGATATAACATGATAATAACCATAATGAATAATTTATGATGATGATAATAGTAATATTAATAATAATAATAATAATAGTAATAATAATAGTTATAATAATAATAACAATAAGAATAGTAACAGTAATCGTAATAACAATACCAATTATAATAATCGTAATGAAAGCATTTATAACAGAGATACACGTAGTAAAAACAATGATATAATTTATGAAACTCCAAAGAAAATCGTTTTTTTTTACATTTTGCAAAATGTTTTATCAGTGCATGAGCTTTGAAGTTTTCACCTTCCTTTTTTGTTTCCATAAAAAAATCTTTATTTAGACTGCAAAATCTGTATTGATTTAATTAACGTTATAACATTGTATATTTTTTGTCTTTGAATTCTTTTCTTTTCTTACATTGTATGCAAATATAATTATTTGTCTGGGTAAAAAAATAGAAATACGAGTGTAGCACAAGGTATACTGCACGAAATATTATGTTCCTTTGATGTTGTGACAATGTATTAAAGATCTTAGTTAAGTAAACATACAATGGCATTTTTAAAAAATGTGAATGAAAGGGAATATAATGTAGATTTTTACATAATTCTGTTATCTGTTTTAGATTGAAAATGTTCAATGAAAAATATTTATTGCTTTATGATGTATGAAAAATAATGTAACATTTTTAGTTCTGTGCAATTTTCTCTTAATTTTCTTTGTATTGATAATCTGAATGGAGATTTAAAAAATAAAAGCATCTCGTGATAACATTTAAGACAACAAAATTTAGAATAACAAAAAATTGATTTTTTTAAATAAATGCGCTTTTTCAAGACTCTGTCTTAATTTTGAAACTGCTTTATTTAGGGGGTCTAAAATAGTACCTTCACGTTTTATTTTCTGTTTTTATAAGAAAATGTTTATTCAGATTACCTAATTTATATATAGTGATTTGATTAATTTTCATATTATCATGTATATTAATGAATTATTTTCTATAATGTATGAAATAATAAAATTATTTAGCTGTGTTAAAAAATACTATTGGTAAAAAAGAATGTAAGGTAATGTATGATGTACCAATATTATGTTCTTTATAATTGTACTTTTGATGTGATATAATATTTTGTATTTAAAATCTGAATAAAGGCAAAAAAAGCTTTAAAAAAAAAGTTACTTTGAGAATGATAGCGACTCTTGAAGCAAGCGCACTTTCGTTGTGTTAGCAAATTTATGGTATCTTTGAAATGAAAAAGAAAAACATATGTAATATGATACTCCTAACCTCAAACGATTCAGGTTTCATTTTTTTAGGAATAAAAATGATGTCCTGTCATTAAATACCCTTTTCATTATCAGAGAAAAATCAGCTTACTACCAAAACAGTGTGCTTACAACAATTAATCCCAGGGAAGGATTACTAGGGGAATGACTTGTAATCAGTAACTTCTATACCAAAGCTTGGCTATTGGAAGTATCTCATCTAACTTCTCACATGATATTACAAAACTGCATTTATGTATATTTGACTCTTACACGGATCAATTCAACAAAAGCAATGATTTGGTTGGAGAAATTGTGTCGCAGAACTCATCCGACTTTTTATGCCAAAAATGTGAAACAAAAGCAAACAATGTGACCAAACTCAATCTCAATCTCAATCTCGTGATCCCCAACTTTTAGTAAGAGATTGAATCTCTAACAGTAGAATTTGCACAAGCTGTTGGCGTTGCCATCATTCGTAGGAAGAAAAAAAAATCAAATCACCAAGAAAAAAAAACAGAACTCTAGAGTCGAGATCATTAGCACAATCAAAATCAGAACGACCTCGAGATCGAGAAGAATGAACACTATGTGAAGTACATTGTATACTCTACATGTAGTAGTACACGTGGGTCCGTCGATAAATTATCTGGCCAGCGCATTGATGCAGCTAGCTTGAGCAAAACAATAAACCCACGTGATGCGTTTTCGATAGTCTGAGTCTACATACCATACTTTTATCCTATGGTTGAAATAGAGAAGCAGAAATATGTTATTCTTATACTGTTGTGGACCAAAAATATTTCCGATTTTTAACAACAGTGCTACTACACAATTATTGGTATTAATAATTGATAATGTTCATTACATTCATGGGCGTTAATCGTTACGTAACTCTATTCATCATGGGGGACGACACAATAGCCGTCCCCCCCCCCCCCCCCCCCCATGATGAATAGAGTTACCTAACGATTAACGCCCATGATTACATTGATACTACCTAAACCAGTTGCACTTTCTAGGCTAGAAATTAAAGACTATTACGAAACTCGCGATCGATTCAATGATTCTGAAATCAGTTGATACGCTTGCTTGCGCTCGGTGACGGTATTTGAGCACCAAGTCGGACATTATTATTCATGAGCATCATGCAACACGCGCGCGCGCGCCTTCAGTCTAGTCCATAGGTCTAGTCAGACCGCAGGTCGTATGCAAATGAGCAAAAAGGGCTGATTTTATTTCCAGTGTCTGAAATGGCACGCTCTCCTTGCAACCGGTGGGCTGTTTTGCATGGTCATATTCAAAGTTCATTAACTCAAGAAATATTAATGCTATGCTCATCAAACTTTCTGGAAAGATAAATGGATAGTTTATAAACACAGAGATACATTGTTTAAGTTATAATTCAAAGAATAAGTAGTTGAAAATAAGTAATAAAAAAGCGAAACAAAACACTTTTCTTTATAAGATTTCAAGACCATAAAAAAGTATATGAGCCACTATTAAAACGCATATGTATGGAAGCGTTGAAGTTTCATCTTTTACATTGTCATATTCAAAACTGCTATACATTTATGACAGGGTCAGGATCCAGCAATATTCAACCCAAGTACATAATATCCTTGAAATTTGTCAAGACCATAGAATCCTAGCACTGTGACTGGCTGATAAGGCCACCCAGCTTAGGGCGCGATATTTGAAACCACATGCCAGCTGTTGGGTGAACTCTTGACCTCTTGTGCAAACATGTTCCTGGCTGTGACAAACATGTTGATTTATTTTGGGAAAGGGTTTGTGAAGTAACCAATCAGAGTGCTGGAATCAACTGTTTGAAGGACACAATATGTACTTTTGTTACATTTTGCTGGATCCTGACCCTGTCATATAGTGTACATTCATACTGCCTATTGACTGCCTTCTTATTACATGTGGCTATTAGTGGGCATCGAAGTGGGCAATCTTGATGACTGTTTTCAAACAAAATCGCGCATTGGTGCTCATTATAGTGACTTGGTGCTCATGAAACGTGTGCTAAACCTATGAGGATTGTAAGAATGATATATCTGTAGAATTTTGTTTCAAATGAACTTTACGTCTCAACATGTGTCTTTAACATCTATTCATCTAGACGCTGACTTAGGTTTTCATTGGTTATAATCTTGATGACTGTTTTCAAACAAAATCGCGCACTGGTGCTCATTATAGTGATTTGGTGCTCATGAAACGTGTGCTAAACCCTACGAGGAATGTAGGAATAATTATCTGTAAAATTTTGTTTCAAATGAACTTTACGTCTCAACATTGTCTTTAACATCTATTCATCTAGACGCTGACTTAGGTTTTTCATTGGTTATAATCTTGATGACTGTAATTTTCAAACAAAATCGCGCATTGGTGCTCATTATAGTGACTTGGTGCTCAGGAAACGTGTTTTAAACCATACGAGGATTGTAAGAACGATATATCTGTAGAATTTTGTTTCAAATGAACTTTATTTACGTCGCACATTGTCTTTAACATCTATTCGTCTAGACACTGACTTTGGTTTTCATTGGTTATAATGTTGATGACTGTTTTCAAACAAAATCGCGCAATGGTGCTCATTATAGTGACTTGGTGCTCACGAAACGTGTGCTAAAGCCATGCGGGAATTTTAGAAAGGAATATCTTGAAAATTTTGCTTTGAACGAACTTTATGCTTTATTTACATCTCAATATTGTCTTTAACATCTATTTATCTAGACACTGACTTTGATTTGCGTTGATTATAATCTGGATGACTGTTTTCAAGCAAAATCGCGCATTGGTGCTCATTATAGTGCCTTTGTGCTCATGAAGCGTGTGCTAAACCCAACGAGGATAGTAGGAATGATTATCTGGAAAATTTTGATTCAAAATTCATTTACGTCTCAATATTGTCTTTAACATCTATTTATCTAGACACTGACTTTGATTTGCGTTGATTTTAATCTGGATGAACTTTTTCAAGCAAAATCGCGCATTGGTGCTCATTATAGTGCCTTGGTGCTCATGAAACGTGTGCTACGTACACCCTATACAGGGGTTATAGGATAATTGTCTTAAGTGTCGTCGGGGGGGGGGGGGCAAAACTTGCGAGGAAATGATTAGCGGAAACTGGTTGGAGGGAGATCCATATGTTTTTCTTTCTTCTTGCCAGCCCTTGAAAAGTCGCTCAGTGGGGGGGGGGGGGGGGGGGGGGGGGGGGGGGTTATTGTGTCCAATAGACCACTTCGGTAATGTATACAAAGGTTGTTCTTGGCAACCTGAAAGCTTGCAGGACATAGCAACAAATAATGTATGCAAACTGGAATTCAAGTATTGAGGCTCAATTATAAAAAGCAGGTTAATGGAATAGCTAGTCACTAAGCGCTCAGAGAATATATATATGTGCATATAAATTGTATACATTACAGAAGCGGGTCTATTCTATTGCCCCCCCCCCCCCCCCCATTGGGTATACGCTAGTGATTGTCTTGAAAATATGTGTTTCTATATGAACTTATTTACATCTCAATATTGTCTCTATCATCACTCATCCAAACACTAACTTTGATTTGCATTGCTTATAACATTATGACTGTCATGACTGTTTTTCAACAAATTCGTGCATCGGTGCCTGATAGAGCCTTGGAGTTTGAGCTCAAGAAACGTGTGCTTATAATATCAGACAGAATAGGGGCGGGGTAGCGACCATTTTCTTTTTTCCGCCATACCTCCAAAATTTGCTCAGTGGGGGAGGGCGAGGGTTATGGGGGTCCAGTTTCCCTCCATAATTCTCTGACAAGCAAAAAAAAAAAGTTTTCATTCTAAACTAAAGGTGGGGAGGGGGGGAGGGCCACAATCGATAAAATGGCGGATCTTGTATGGTCAAAATGCATTCTTTTCTTCCAAAAGGGGGGCACGGGCCGGAAGTACCCTGGATCCGCCAATGGACGTTTTATTGCTCTTGGTGCTTCGTGATACCTTCATTCTTTCCAACTGGAGCAACCAATTTTTAATTTAAGTGGAATGAATCATGCTGACATAAATTATTTCTACATGACAGTGAAAAATATGATTATTTCTTATGTATGTTATTGTATATTACACAGACCTTAAAAAAGGTTATACTGACTGTAGTAAACTTTTAGCTTGTCCATCACCAAAGCATCGAATTTCACTTTGTTTATTTAAAAACTTGTTTATAACAAAGTTGTTATGTGTTAACTGTCCGTAATTCTCTTAAATAATATATCTTATTTATTATATATGTTTGGGGACAAACCTTTGATAGATCCTTGGCCTTAATTTTGTCCCTCCACATTTAGATATTTTCTGTTTATTTGGTAACTATTTCAATCAGGGGCGGATCTAGGATTTAAGGATATCTCGAAGGATATTGTCGAAAAGGTCGCTCAGTGGGGGGGGGGGGGGGTATACTGTACTTATCATTGTTGTTGAATTTTTCATATTTCTATTATATTTCGCTATATTTCCAATTGTATTCTATCATTGTCATTTTTATCGAATATGGAATAAATTTAATTTAATTCAACTGAAAAAAAATACTTGCAAAGAAGAGGTAAGACTATACGAAAAATACCATACTGAATGCCTGAACACAAAGAGAATATGATGTTAATGTATTGCATAATGAATTTATATAGTCAAATAAATTTTACACATTCATGCATATTAAATGATAAAATTAACGTGTTAAAAAAATTTGCCTTATTTTAGTAGTCTCCTTAGCGTAATATGCTTTGGACATTATAATTTTCATTATGG
>CM046855.1:56608653-56650573 GCA_025617745.1 Heliocidaris erythrogramma | reverse complement strand
TCAAACTATTTCATTGATGTAAACTTAATGCATTCGGATATAAGATCAATAAATCTGTGAAGTATTGCCTATATGCTTTAAAGATATAAATAATTTATAAAAACAGAAACAAACGTTATATCGATGCTGTAAGACGTCTAAGTGCCTTGATAAAATATCTTTAATTGAAACATTTGTTAAATTCACTCCCTGTGATAAGTTTGGTAATGACATAATAGAAAACAAGGATTAAATCAATAAAATAGAATCATCGCAATGATCGTTATTTATAGTTTTGGGAAAGTATTTTCAGTTTCTTATATTCTGCCACACATAGACAAAAAATCAATTTAAATATACATGCCATACTACTTTTGTGGGATAAAAGGAGCGATATTCTGAAAACTATGTTATCTTTTATGTGAAGGAAAACTATGTTAATATTGTCATAACAAATTGAAATTGCGCGCAATAAACACTAATCATTGGTGCTTGCGCAGATGTCTTTACGCGGGCACAGCCATCTTTGTGCAATCATTAACCAATGACTTCTCCTGATTTTGATTTGTTATGACAATTAGCAGCGTTTTACTAACACAAAAGTTAACATAGTTTTCAGAATACGGATTTTTATTACATTAAATGCAATTGAAACAATAGATTGCGGATTTGTTTACAATATTTTAACTATATTTGAAAAATATATGCAGAATAAAACTTTCCGTGAGTTCGTTGCCTCCTCTGATTTTCAAATGAAAGTCTTTATTCTTGTGTATAAATACTATTGTATTCAACTGACTTCATAAGACTGATAATACCTATAGTCATTAATGGGTTAAGCAAAAACCGGTTGGCAAGGGGCAGAGACAATCGAATGTCAGCAAAGACATTCAAAAGTTGACGGATACTACCGTTTGTTGTTACCTTTGCCTAAAGAGATCAATGATTTAATCTCTTACTTCAGTCTTACGATATATCTTATGATATATAGTTACACGTCATACAAATACCCATGACAATCTCTATCTAACGATGTATCTCAAAATATTATTGTCCTTTAGAAAAACAAATAAGTTGGTCGAACTTAACGAAACTAACTTCTTAGATATTCACGATAACTTAATCTGCATGGTATCAGAATTAGTTGTAGTTCCGTTGAGGCTACTGCACCTTTTTGATGACCTTTAAAGTCTTCAAATGATTATTTGAACTGAATATCATTTAAAAGCTGAATTAGAAAATGAAAGTTTTGATGTACAAGCCAAAAGCATTGTCCGCACAGAAATGCAGGTGAATTGCTGTGTTAATCATGTTAATTAAAACTTAAGCTAGAAAATGATTTTTCACAAAGCAAATGCATTGTTCGTATAGAACGGTGGCCGAAACGAATTACCGGTATTAAATCGATTGATATATAGATTCAGTTTATACAAGTAAATTTGATTTATTTCAAATAAAACAAAATCAAAAGAGACACAAGGTAAGATTTCTCATTGTCGAACAAATAAGATACCTTGTTTTCAAATTAAAATCTAAATTAAATGATGTAACGTTTAAGAAATATATGAACGAGGGTTGAATAAGGAGACGTAATCTATCATAATTAGGAACTCCTGAAACGGACAATATTCAGCAGGAAACTTTTTTTTTCAAAAAGACTGTGTCATGTAGTCGTGCCTTTCAATTTGAGAAGAATGCTGGAGCCGGTTTAAGAACATTGTCCCGCTTTAAGTGATAAACTGAAGCACGAGGAAACTGGGATCTGTTTGTACACGACTCGTGAGATTTACCACCATTCCAACCATAGAAATCCACAAAGTTGTTTACATCGATATATAGCATCACTCAATCTATTCTCAATGAAATAAATCGCTGTTTAATCATATATTTTTTATACCGTCTCCGCGTAACCTTCTTATATATTATTTTGTTCATCGGGAGGGAAGAGACGTCTCGCATAAGGCGAAAGAACTGATAAAAATTCATTAGGGAAAAGAGACAAAAATCGCCATGCCGTCAGATTGTCCTGTTACTATCACCGTATCTAATCTGACTTCTTTCAAAATACAGGTAAATCGCTGTGTCTCCAGGGGCTTTACGGGTTCACTCGCACCGCTCCACTCCTTTTCCTGTTTGATTCAGTCTTAATCGGCGCTGGATTAATCCTTTCCTCGCTTTGATATCCATTCTTTCCGATTCTTTGAGGCATGATGTAAACAGAAAGAGGAAGTATTATTACCAGACATAATGAGGAAAAACAAGTAAACATATCCCGAATTAAATATCGGGAAATATTTTGAGCTGTCTGCGCAGTCTATGGGGACCGTAACCTTATACAAAAGGCCAAGCCGTGTAGAAGACCTCCTTCGAGCTCAGTTGATAGTGCATTATCGTCGCAACGAAAACTATTTTAAGGTACTTGTTTCTGAAATCTAGGATTTTTAAAAATCTTTCTGAGGCATCAATGAAAATATTTTCCTTTTCCTAAACTAGATTTCATGTTGTTGTTTTTTTTCTTTCAATAATCGAAGGCAAATATGATTTAAGTTTGGACGATTTAAAGCAAAGAAGATTTGTTGACTCTACATACCGTCGGGGAGGGGGTATGCTCTTCCAGATTACTATTATCATTTTTAAAAATTGAATTTAGTTACGTTTTGCTTTAACGAATTGTAATCAAATCTAACAAATAATACAAGCGCAGGGAGAAATATTTATCTCGTAAAATTAATGTTGTAGGTATATTTGGCAGTTTCTCGAATTAAGTTAACGAAACTCACTAAAAAAATAGGGCACAAAAGGAAAAGGTTCTTTTTCTTTACACACTAAACAATATAAAAATAATCTATACATATTAAGTAGTTTAATTTGCATTCATCCACAATTCAACTAATTTCATGTTTTACAAAAAAGGGAAGGAGTTCAAAAGTATACCTCTACAACTATACGAATATACATGTATATAATATTATATATAATATATAAAATGTTGTCATTATCGTGTTTATTACTTAATATAGTGATTCATAACGTGCATTTGAAAACGATTACTCATTCAAATCGCAACTTTTATATACCAACATGATTGAGGAGTCATTGCCCCTCTGTAGCGATTCTTTAAACCGAGTTATCTGTCATCGCACCATCGGTGCATGAGGGTGAAAGGATGCACCCCGTCATATCCCTCTCACCCCTCATACAGGTGTACAACAAGACAACATTTAAACCCGTCTTGTCTGGGAACCACTCAAAATATCAATATTAGTTTCTCATGCTCCACTAAAGATGTGACCCGACACAAATATCCATAGGAAAACAAATTATGACGAGTTGTTAATTGTGCGTTTCTCGCGCCTCGCTGCAAGCCTTTCCCGCCATAGATTAAAGAGAATTTGCGAATTTTAAATTTGTTGACATACTTAGGGTCCACGATGATTTTGCAAGCAGAAAGTCTGATTGCTTTCTTTTTGATAAAAATCGATGCAATTTCTGTTTAGAATATTGATGCTATTACATTCATACCACCCTAATTCACATAATGATTGCATAATTCAACATGCATATTTACTTCTATTACGTTCCGAGTATTACTTCTTATTGATTACTACAGAGTAGTTGACTTATATATTGTTACTCTTATTCAAAACACTTTCTATATCTGCGTGGATATGAGCGTGAATCTACTTCGGACCCCTGAATGTTCTCTTTGGTAGGCATTTTATATTTTTGTTATTTTTATTTGCAAAATCACCATTCTACTAGGTTATCTGATTTCAACATATACACACATGAAAACATTGGTTTTCAGCTTTAAGGTAAGTATGGATGAATATTTAGATATGTGAGGAGCAAGAAGAGAGAGGAAGTTTGTTCGGAGACTGATAGTGTGAAATATCTCAGGGCACGCAGCGTAAAATGGAACGAAGGAAATATCAACAAGACGGAGCACTTCTTGAGATATAACAACTGCTACAGACAGGTTTATTTTTTAAGTGAACGATCTTGTTTATTCATATTCTGTTTTTATCAACCTTCGACTACAGATTAACTTTCAACCTTCTACTACAGGTTGACTTTTGAAATATATATATTTTTTAATTGAATGAATAAATTCTCCAAACCCATTTATTAAAATATTTATAAACAATTAAAGATTCCGTTGCTGTAGAGAAAGAGAGATAGAGAGAGATAGAGAGAGAGAGGTGAGGGTATGTTCGTTCGGATAATCTTGTGAAGACCAATCGTCATATCTCTTTTCTTAGAGACATAAAGTTTGGATGCGAGTTTCTCGTTTATCTTTGTCATAAAACGCTGCGTCCCCTACGATTGTTGTCCTGGTGATCGTCATATGATCAACTTTATATCCTTTCTTCTTTCCAAACCGGTCGCCAATTCAATCATCAAACGATTGTATATTTCCATTGTTTAATTCGAAGGATTGGAATGCAATAAATGTGAGATCATTGACATCATTGACAACGCGTATAGAATGTCAATGACTTGAACACAAAGAAAACAATCGATTATCGAAGGCAATTTCCTTTTTCTTGAGCAAGTATAGAACTTTCTTTGCGAGGCATATTCCTATTGCAACTTA
Organism: Heliocidaris erythrogramma; assembly: GCA_025617745.1. Lineage (NCBI taxonomy): Eukaryota > Metazoa > Echinodermata > Echinoidea > Camarodonta > Echinometridae > Heliocidaris > Heliocidaris erythrogramma. The sequence continues at coordinate 56,645,997 of CM046855.1, read as the reverse complement.
TCAATTAAAGCTTGTAGATTTTTCTCTTCTACCTGGTCTGGCCTTAGTCAGTTAGTGTTCTCTCGGAGCATATGCTTTGGGGTTTGTAATTTTGAAAAAGGAAGTGGAAAGTACCAAGGGACGAAGGGGGAACTTGAAAGGCGTGAAGTGGCTGTACGAGCAGGTTACACCGTTAGGAAACAGGGTAGCCTTATTATGATCTCGTTAATGAGAAGAAGATGATGAAGGAGATATGAGAAAGAGAAAGAGAGGGGACAAGGAGAAAGAGAGAGAGAAGGGGAAGGGATGAGAGACAGTGAGCGAAATAAAGCAAAAAGAAAAGTACAAAGAAGAAGACGACATAATTGTCCAAAATAAACAAAGAATAAGAGGTAGGAAGGGGAAGGGGGCTGGTGTGGGTGTGGGTGTGGGCGGTTATGTGTGTGTTAGATAAAAAAAGAAAGAAGAATGTTATACTAATTTTGGAAACATGAGTTCACTAACTATAGATATTTGTGATATGTATAAACAAATTATTGCGAAGTATTAGACAGTAACCTAAAAAATATTACATGCATGTATATCGAAATGCCGCGTATTTCATGGTATTTAGAGATCTTCAAAATAGTAATTTTAGTGTTAATTTTCCTTCGGTGAGAAGAAATGAGGAATGGCTAGGTAATTGAGGAATCAGAGCAAAAAAATCAATATAAGGCTAAGAAATTAAAATTCAAAGGTTAACTGTTTTAAATGTCACTTTTCCTATTTCGATAATATAAATACCTGATTCAACTAAAATCATAAAAAATGATTTATACTCACAATATATCAATTGATACAGCAGTAAGGTGTTAATATAGACATAAATTTATATGGGAAATTCTATCCACGTTCGGATGATTCATATAGAAAGAAGTTCACAAAATGACACGAATTTTATACCCCTCAGACATATCGCTACAAAACTAGGCTCTCAATATTATACCTTGAACACAAGTCGGGGATCAATTTCCAATTATTTCCATAATCGGCACAATTCCACCCGTAATAGCCCCGGAGAGACTGGCCTCGCTCTTCGTCTCGTGAGATGGGTATCATCATCGCCGCCCTCTTCAAAAGAGCCCCCTTGGACCCCCTCCCTCTGGAGGCGAGTTCATAGGACACTAGTACGTTTACGGGACCTTGCAATCGACACCGACTTCCAACAGGGCTTCGCCGCTGACGGTCGAGTTCATTTCACGCGACAGCGCGCTCGCTCCGGTAGTCGAGTAGTAGAGTTATTGTATAATTATCCACGATGGTATTAATTGAATGGTGTATCGCATTACGTCACGTCGCGTAGGGCCCAGACGCGACAAATTGCTCGCGGCTTTAGCCGGAGTCTCTCCCCAGTTTAAGGGGTGATAAAAATCACCTCTATTTCATGAATTTTTAGCCCTGGCCCCTCTTCGGAGATAAGAAAATTTGACAGTTTCACGTAACATAGAATAAATCATGGGATACATGTCCTTAGAGACGGATCGGTGACGAAAAGTGACTGAATTCTTTTCGCCGCGATTAATTTAAATTTGAGTTGCACATTATGGAAACAGCTCTGAAACATCTAGGAACGGTATTAAATCAAGCTTTATTATGATGTGAATTATAAAACTGCCAAGAGGAAAAGGGCAATTCCAGTCATGCATGGGAAGGACTCCTTCAGAGTGTCCAGTACTCTGATCATGTGCGGAATGGCGTTGATATAACGTTCCGTAAATAATAATCAGTCAGGACGATAAACATAAAACAGATTATTTTAATGAAATACACAATCTTATGTATGCTGTCACTAAGGCCTGCACTCTGAACTATCTTAGGTATAAAATAGAAGAACTTAAAATAGATGTCATTGCATAAAGTCTATGTCCTAAAGTATATTATAATATATTATAATATAATGACGGAGAAAATATCATTACTCACATGACGTCATACGTTAAGTAACGTACAAAATTATTAGAAACCATTGCACCTTTTTAAATAAATGTTAACGTTTGATTCACAGTTGGAATTCATATTTCCATCCGATTTAAATGCTTTGCATTTTCGAGAAGGTGTCGATCGTATTTAAGATCGAAATTCTCACTTTTCGGGTGTTTTTCTCGGGGGTCGGGGTTTGGGGAGCCTTTTCGGCTAAGTAACCTTCCAATGACTAGAACGGTGAAAGGTTGGCTAATATACTCTAAAGCATGTTCGAAAGTTCTGCTGGATAACCACGGAAAGACAACAGATTACAAAATCAACAAGAAACAATGCAATTCTGCTAAAAAGGAAATGACGAAAGTTCACGAAATCACGTTACACGTTATAGCATATTTCAGCTAGTATATTAGGCCCCTTGGATGTATACATTAAGGCTGGAATGTACAAATTCGACACTTAAACTTCATCAGCCAAATTTAATCTTCCCCGTAATTGTTTGTATGTTTTAAGTATGATTATCTACTAGATAATACATCCACGAAAAATTGATATTGCTAAGCATGATGGGACGTCTCTATATTGGTGACGTACATTGTTTTGCTTGCCTATCCCCGGGAGACTCGAACCCTTTTCGATGTGGCCCTTCCTATTTATCATTCAACATGTTTACTTCCGTTCATAACCCACAAGAGACTGACTGCGAAGGATCTGTTGCAAAAGATGATGCATTTTCCATCTGATCTCGCAGTTTGGAAGGAGAGAAAGGGGGTGGATAAGAACACGGATGGAAAGACAGATTATACATCTGTTTGGAGCCAGAAGGGCGTTAAATCACATGCTTTAACACATGGTTAGTGCCCTTCTGGCTTTAAACAGAGTCATGTGATGGCAAACAGGAAGAAGAGACAAGGTAATCATTAAACAACGATGTGTGTTTTTTAAAGGAAATAGATAATCAGACAATTTGTGCAAATGCTTGTCATTTACACATTTGCACATCCAGATACACAATAGATTAATGAACGTTGCACAAACGATTAGATAATTCGATAAAAGCAATTACAATTATGAAGCAAAAAGTTAAACGGGGAGATAAGACATATACACAAAAGAAGGACAGATGAACAAAGGAAGAAATGGAACAGACAGAAACAGACAGAGGTACCGGCGGGGGGGGGGGGGGGGGGGGGTGTATTACATGATATTTGTGAAAACGAACTAAATGGAAATTCGAGAGCACTTCGGGACATAGGTATGGGGACATGAGGGACAATACTTCTCTCTTTGCTCCATCTCTTCCTCTCATTCTCTCAACTCAAAAAGCAGAATGCAATGTTTGCTGATATTGTATTATTTCTTCGTGTGATAATCGGGTATTTTCTTTCAAGGAACACAAGTGTTGAGTGAGGACGAGCGTGTGAATCTGCTCGAGTTTCTGGTGTACTGCTCCTACTCATGTTGTTATCATCGATACAGGAGCTGATGAGGCCACGGGGCCTGCGGGGAGGCAATGGTCGCGGGAATCTACAGGCGCCAAGAACTTGCAAGAAGCCCCTTAGGCCATCCGTCGCATTGTAAGCTCGGCGCTCAAATTTAAAATTTTCCGGATTTCAGAGTTGTAGGGCAAAACCTTTTTTTTTAATCCATCCCCTTTGTTTCCAACTTTGTTATGTGCTACACGCGTTGCATGAATTGTTTGGAAAACTTTAAGTATAGTCGAGGACTATTTTGGTCAATATCATGATATTAAAAAATGAAATACGAAAATAACGAGATCAAAAATAATGTCAATTTGAGTGTCATTATACTGTATACCATTAATATCCTGAAACTTAATTCGTTATTTAAAAGATGCTGCCAATAATTCAACTGAAGAGAAGCGGCAATAGATATCGAAAATTTATAAACTAGTTAAAAAGCGAAGAAGAGTTATGTAATGCATCATACTTGGGTAGTTCATGATTTGTCACTTCGTTTTAAACGAACTTTGTTCGTCTTTGAATAGATGAAATCGTCGGCCTTATGCCAAAAGGGCCTTATCACTGTATAAAGTCTATGGCCTTAAGGCCCTTTTGGCATAAGGCTGACGAAATATCGTTTGGATATCATGCCCACTAAGAGAAGAAAGAAACATGATTCAATGCAGACAAAAAACATCGGAGGGGGAAGTGGGTACATTATGCATTCCTGTATAGCATCGCCACACTTATTAGATATTAAAGATGACCTCGCCTTTTAGTTCACGAGGCTCGCATGGATGTTCGAATCGGGGAAAGAGACAATCCAGTCCCTAGACGGGTGAATATCCGCCACAAGCCTCGGGGTTTTAGAAGCGACTCCTCGGCTTAAGGATACTACCTGTCTTACGGACGGATTCACACATCTCTCCACACTCGACTCTTAATAAAATGATATATAGAACATGACCAACAAGAAGTGCCTACAGGTTTTTAGAATGGGGATGACTTCCCAGAGAGATAACATGAAGATGAGTTGACCATGAAGTGTGAGCCTATTTTAGTTCAAAGGGCTCATCTCAGACACAAGGAACATTTTTTTGTCAATTGTGCTTAAAGCAACTTATACGGTTTTGAGATTATTTTCTTTCATTGAAGGAGACGGGTAGGGTAATGGGCATATCAACTCGTAGCTGTCGTTTTGATTGGTCTTATCAAAGGTATTTTTTATTACATTATTATCTGATATATCAAACGAAATAAAGAAGGGAAAAAACTTGTGTTGTCATGGCTTGCACAAAACAATAAACGTAACAAAACAAACTTACGTAAAACTATAAATTAATGCATTGTGGTCGTCTTGTTTAATAATGCTCAGAATATAAGGAAATGATAAGGTATAATGAATATGAATATTAATTGATATAAATGCACAAAATAGTAAATAAACATATAAAACAATGTTCATCGATCAAGAGTAAAAATAAAACGTTTTAAAAAAATAGAACTAGTAAAAAGTGGGAAAATCCATATGTAAAGGAAAGAAAGAGGAGGGGATAAAAATTAAAAAAATAAAACGAAATATATGGAGATAAAAGTCAGGGAGCGAGACAGTCAGAAATAGAAAATTGGATATAAGAAGTAAGAGGAAGAGAGAGTGTAAGACACAGAGAGAGGGTTCTATCTCTGTTTGATTGGTCAGGATTCAAACTTTGAACAGTGACGTGTAAACGTGTTCATTTATGAAGATTATCTAAATTGGTATTTCGATTGCTCACATTGGACTTAAATGCGGTATCTAATAACATAGATTTTTAAAATAATTTCAATAAGTTTCAACGCATGAAAGTTTGATCTTTTATTCGATCACGGTACAAGTAGAACTAAATTACTTCTCAGTCGATATTGAATCACTTACATATTCTAAATATATTTTACATCCGTGTAGAATTCTTTAAAAGATATAAATTAGACCTGAATGAAAAAAAAAATTCTACGAATTATCATCAAAATATAGTAGTTTGGCTTACATTTGACATGACGTAAATAAAAAGAGGTATACGTGAGAGGAGAGGGAGAGAGAGAGAGAGAGAGAGAGAGAGAAAGCTTCGAACCTGTCGTATGCATCATCATGACTATCATCTGACGTTCCTATCAGTGTTAACAACGTTCGTATCCGTAATAAAAGCGCAGCTTTTACTTCCAATTTAGACACGAAAAGGGGTAATTAAATCACAGTCGGCTAATTATCGTTGATATATATCTTCTTTGTAATTCACAGGTAGTGAGACATGTGGTATATGATGACAAGTGATTATATTATTCTGGAAGGAATTAATGAGCCAAGAACTGTGGAAATGACAAGTAATCATGGATACTTTGACTCAACTCTCTTTTTTTTTTTTTGGGGGGGGGGGGGACTTCTGTTATCATTGCCATTCATTTTCCCGTTTATCCATTCATTTTCTCTTTGGTGGAGTGGAAAAATAAATTATGAATAACTTATAAACTTGTATTTATCTTATTGATATTGTCGTTTCCTAAAACCAAATATATAACAAAAAATAAAATGACAATTCATCCGCTTGATTTAAAATGATTATAATGATTAATAAATAATGCTGGCTCCTGAAAGAAGTGAAGATAATTCAAATTCATATTAACAGTTCAAAAAAAGATATTTTAAAAATTTAGATCTGTATTCTGAAAATCTACAATACACAGTGTAATTCAGCCTGTCATACACAAGGGGACAACAGAAATTTTAATCTACTGCAAATCATATTTCCACTGAGAAATAGTAAAAAGATAACCATATAATAATATTGCAGGACAAATTAACTTTTCTAAACGTTTATCATACGAATAGGGACCTGGAAAAAAACAGTGATAACAATTTTTAATAAAATATTTGCTAACAATAGCTTTGTCAGCTTTAATTTTAAAAATACTTATATGTTGGAAATAATAATTGTACAACCATAACATAACAACGCCTTTTAATATGTTTCTACTGATATAAAAATACAGATTGAAACGATGAATGTTTCACCTGCAAAGTGGAGGATACGCTATTAACTATAAGTTGTTGAAGAGGAGCAGTGATTGCGTAATAGATAATGATGCCAATTTCTAGCTGCTAAATTCGACTAAGTCAAAGCGGAAGAAAGGCCTTGTTAATGGTGACTTAATTGTTTGATAGCCTAGTTAGTCACCCTTAAGCGGCATTCCCATAATAAATTGAGACACCTGAGGAACTTGTTTTTTCTCTAAAAAAATGAAGGTAACAAATAATCAATTATCGTGTGACATCAGGTGCGTTGTTATTCGCTCTTTATTTTCTGAAACGCTAGTTAAAAACAGGATGAAAATAATTATTCATGTCATAATGAATTTTGATGAATATAATTAGATTTTTGTTTATCTTAACATATTTTCGGCCAATTGACTGTAATATGAAATGTGTAAATTGGTAAATAAGTGCAGTTAAATCGGGGGAAAAAAATCTTTGCTGGGCATGAAAATTAACCTATTAATTAATCTATTGGCATGATTGGAAAGATAGAACTAGTACAGCACGAATATGACCAATATATTTGATTAAGGAGTATACTAATTGTCCATATCTTATGATAAATTCTTTTCCTTCTTCATTATTATCAATACATCATTCGTTTGATACCTAATAAAGGTAATTTTCACCAAAAAAAACAATGCATATGATATGTGAGGATATATTATGCATGCTATTTACTTTCTTTTTGTGCATGGATCTTTGTTTTAAAATAATTGAAAATGTATAATTAGCAGGTTTAGTAAACAAAACAAATAACTTTCAGTTGTGTTAAAGAGAAATATGCTTCCCTTGAATTTATTATTTTTTTCTGAGTGTGTTTCGTGATTTTAACACACACTGGAATTTCCATAATTACCAACAATAGTAATTTCTTAAAATGAGAATATTTCGCCAACGCATTTTCTATTAATTACATTAATGTTTAAAACCTTTGATGAATATTTCGTCAAAGCCCAATAAGTAAAATGGCAAAAAATTTCATACGGAACAGTAGTTACAGAGTTATAAATATAAGTTACAGAAAGGACGGTATTCTAGCAGGAGAGAAAATATGGAAAAATGGAGAAACAGGGATAAGCACTCAGAAAGAGAAAGAGAGACCGAGGATGGAGAATGATAATGAAAGAAACAGTGGCAAAAGGAGAGAGAAAAAGAGAGAAACACACATCTAAAAACAGACATACCGGAGATAGAGACAGAGACACTTCTGAACATTATTTTTGTCATAGCTTTATTCGAACAGAGATGGCGTAATAACGTCCTGGCGAGCGAGCGGGCGGAGAGCGTTTTTATGTGCGCATTTCCATATCAATGGTAACATACCTGTACTGTACGCCTACGTTTACGTTCGCCTCAACATGTATTTCTTTATTTGAATATTTTTTTTTATTTTAGAAATGTAGTATAGTTTCTTAAGAAAGGTGGCCATATACATGAAGCTCCCGGTAATATTTGATTTTGAAATTTGCTTGTGAGATTTCACACCTAAAAACCTTGAGGTCCAACAAAGAACTTGTTATATGAAAAACAGAAAGCAAAGTAAAGAATTCCCTTTTAATTTAGTTTTGGACATCTTAGATTCGATTCATGTTACCTACTGCTTATCTAAATCTCAGTCGAGAGTTCTCATATACGTGGTTTATGATTATTTAAACGTTCAAATATCACGGCCATACTCCTATTATAGTACGAAATTTCAACGCTAAATTCAAGATAACAATATTCAAAAGTGGTTACTAGACAGTAACTCTTTGTTGAGAAAACATATAATCAGTTCACCTGTCACATAATAAAACGTTAATTTCGTTAATAAATATAATAAATTTGAATAAAGCCATATTGTATAATACAACGTCAGTGAACGTGGCGTTGCTATTGCCATGTCGCAGAGTTCGGCAAATACATGAGCCTACTACGTCGAAGGGAGTGTAGCTATGGTAGCCATAACCTGGCAATTTTCAACAATCTAATAATTCTGCCCGTCTTGCACTGGGCAATGGTAAAGTAATTTCATGAAGGGGGAAAAACCTCATTCACTTCGGTTTGCTTAGCACCTGTCAATCATGATGACGTAGCGCCATAAGTGTCTGCTTAATGGCAAAGTCCGTTCTGATTGGCTGCCTAAAGTGATTGAGCGGTTCACGTCACAGTAGCCTGGGCGGGGCTTGTGCAATGGCTGAGTTGGGTGACTGAGTGCCCCTGTGTATGGTGATAACCGGGCTACTGGTACGGTGTAGCATGGTATGTGTGTTAGGGGGTAGCGGTCATAGACAGACAGGGGGAAACGACCCGTGGGTCTCTGAAAGAACTAGCTGAGAGACGCGCGGAGCTGACACAAACTCGTGGAAGACGAGCACAACGGGTAGCGCACGGGCCTCTAACCATTTCAGATGTTATACACTTGCCAAGTCGTAGCAAACTGTGTTTTACATGGGCACCCGTGGTATCCAGTACAGGGAATTTGATGTATAGGGCCAGTGCTACCGAAAAGTAGTACACAGAAAGGAGTTTGGACTTTATATTCCACGGACACACACCGAATGTTATCATTACCAGTAGCATCTTCAGTGAAAGTCGCATCCTCGTTTTTATTTGCTTCTGACCCAGTGGTCACTCTCACTCACCCTGGGAGGCCACTCGCAACACCCATCTCGCCTCTATGCACCCCTCCGTCCGCCCTTCTGGGATATTTTCCACATTCTTTGACGTCTTCAACGTCTTGGACTTAATCAACATTGGAGATTTCTCTCATTCTACTTTACATCAACCCACAGCTGTTTGGGTCAACCTTTTTGGTACAACCACAGGAATCCTCTAAGTTGGAATCATAATTAAGTCTTCTCACTTTTAAAAAGAAACTTGTTGTCTAGTGGCAGCCACAAGTTGTTGCTGCTGACGACTATTTTGTGGCGGCGACGACGTTGTTTCGTCTCAAGTTGATTTCAACAAACAGATATCTGACTGGAAAATGACCAGCTATCCTCAGTTTGGATTTCCTTACCCAGCATCTTCTCAGGTGAGTTAAGCAGACGAAACAAAATTTTATACTTTTCTTCTAGTAAATTTCTCTCTGTTCTACATGCAAATTTCACTATCTCTCCAAAAAGGAGACGTAAAATCATATGGGATCATGTTTATATTCTGTTATATAAATGTCGTAGATGCAACATATTGAAAGTTATCATGCAAATAAGAAATCAAGCATCTTGAAAATAAATGTACATTTGTCTTTGTCCAGTTGTTTATATTAATGCATTATGATATCTGGTTAAGTTTTGGGCAATATGCCCTTGTTATAATTTGTAGAAAAGGCGTACTTAAGTATGGATAAACTTCGATTTAAAAGTAAGGAATTCGTTCAATTAACATTACCATAGCTCGATTAGTGAATAAAGAGTACCGTGGGGTCGCAGCTAATGCACACACGACTCTATAGTAAAAGACATTGCATTGTACTTCTATAGCCAATGATAGCGGAGCGGTAGTAATCATTATCTCCCCCTAACAGTCCGGCGTAGCCTGCACCTATCATGCCTATGTATCCTCATACACTCTTTACTTTACGTGGTTTTGTTAATATGTCTTTTTAGTTGTTTCATGGTAAAACCCGAATTGGCATATGGCTCAGTATTATTGCATAAATTCAGTGAGCGGAAGAATTGTATTGTCATTATTCAACGTGCTGAATTATCAATGTTTGGTGCTGATTATATGACTAAAAATAATACCCCAAGGGCAAGGTAACATGTTGATTAAATGTAGTATTGACCAAGGATACGTGAATATTCCAAAAACACACTTAATACAGATATTAAACTGTTAAAAAGAGTGATCTGAATATACTTCCATACTTCAATGTCATTCAAAACATTGTTTCTTTATCGTTATTGAATCGTAAAGATAATTCAGTCAGACTTACTTAACACGTAATTATGTTATCATCACCTAAATCATGTTAACGGTTATTAATCTCATTACGAGTTGATGTATAAATATTGCTGCCAATTAATAAGATTATCATCCCTCTCATGCACTGCAGAACTTTTTAAAATGCGTTCAATTATTTCCAGAACCCAGCACGCGTGTATGAAAGGCTATATGTGGCGTCCACTTTTTCAAAACTTAATTCATTCTGACCCAATTGTTAGTTGAAAGATATTGAATCATTGATGATTTTTCTATGAGAAAAGGGCGTTAGGTCGTATCATTTTGTTACGAGCTACCATTTTATGATTGCATCGTTGCTTTATGAGCCGTCATATCGGTGTTAATATTCCACCTGTCGTGGTGCTGGCATTGCCACCTCTCAAAAAAAAAGAGAGAGAAAGACAATGGCACAATGTGGCAGGGTTATGGCTAGAATTGGACAGAACAGAGGCAACACGCGGCGTTTGTAATTAAAAGTAAATCGAACATAAAAAGGAACAAAAGGCAAAGGAACTCGTGCAAATTATAATTTCTATGTGTACGACACATGTCAATTTAGAAGCTATTGCCCCAAAGTAGGCGTGGATAATTGTAATCAGTCATGTCAGTATGATGAAGAGTATCATAATTTTTATCAAATGAAGGAAAAACAAAGTAAACAACAATGAATTTTGCATGAGTAAGCATTGTTGTATTCTGTCTTATTTATTTATTGTTTTCAAGAAATGAGTAATTCAATTTAAAAATGTCCTGCTTGCTCGATTGGTTGCTTTTCATTAATAAATTATGAAACTATGTAGACAGAAGAAATTAGAAACGGTCTTAAAATTCGTTTTGCATTTTCTCTTTTTCATCCAGTTACTCATGTCTGCCGCAGCCCCCGCTACAACATGCTGCGAGTCAGGTCGCCCGGTGGCCAGCGATCCTCACCCGGGCCAGGCCGTATGTTGCCCGCCGCTAGACAGCCGAGCTGCGCTACTCCATTCAGCTCGTGTCTCGGGCCTACCCACCGCCCTCTACTCGTCTCCCTACGCGGCGGCGGCCGCGGAGCAGGGATACGTACACTTCGCTGCAGACCCGTCGGCCTTCTATTCACCTTTGGTAAGTGACCTATTCCTGTGTTTTGCGATAAGAGTTTCGTTGTTGGGTTTCGGCTACCACATTTGCCGGTATTAATTGAAGATATATATGAAGAAGATATACGATTTAAAGCAAAACTATATCCGAAGAGTCACCTTCAAGATTCCTCATTTTTTAACGACCCTGTATTCCAGATCTTTCTATTTTCTTTTCTATTTTCTACGTGACCTACTTTATTACCACCATACCTTTGAAGACTTGATCGGCATAAGGGATAATAGAGGTAGCAAGATGTATATTTATTGAGTGGTTAGCTTTACATAGCTAAACGGACAATATACATTATATTTTTATCCCAATGTATTCTTATATAATTATAACATGATGAAGCGTTATGACGTTCTAAAGTCTGTATTTTAAAATGATGACAATGTTAAAAGACATTAGTTCAACGACTTTGCGGAGGGATTATGATATTCAATAACTCGCCAATCTTCTCGCCAGAGGGAAGATTTGATCGAGAAGAAAGCTTCCCGTTCTCCATCAAGACCATAAGCTAATCAATTATCTCTTATTCAATGGAGAGAAGAAAAAAAATGATCCAAATTTGGCACGGAGAAAAGAGAGAGAAATAAATCATAAAGCATCATTATCTCTCACACAATAACGTCAGAGGGCGATACGCATAAACAGATTTTAACAAACGATTTCTCAAATATCATTTTTCTTCCTCTTTACTTCTCTCCTTCTCACCATTTTTCTCTCTTTATTATATTTATATACTTGCTACAACGTTTAACAATTACGTTTCTAATAGTCGTGATAGTAATACACGTACATCTGGAGTATAAAAGGAATGAAATACGAGATTTAGATTATTATTCTTATAAATGTGCGGTTTGTAAAATACAGTGGGTGGTTAAAATCTTTGAAATGTAAAGTCGTAAAAGAAATATCTGGCAAGGAGAGAAAGGACGACGTTGGTCAAATTAAGATGCTATAAACGATAAATGTGTGAATTGTATTGAAATGATAAAAGTCTACACTGCATTTGATTAATGAGTTGCTCATCTAGTCTAGGACTAACTTTGAGATAATTTTTCATGTGCTTGTTTATTAAATACTATTGTTTATCAACCATAAAAGGAAGCATGTTTCATAATGATACATAGTGTACAGACAGTTTATTAATTTCATCAGGTTGGTTAAGACGCTACAAAATTTAAAACAATAAGACTCAGAACGAAGTAAGTAAATCTAAATTTATCATCTGATTTCATAATGACTCCGTAGTTAAGTTGTAGGAAATGGCAAATAGTAATGAGATATCTTTGGAATAAAGTGAAATGTTGGATAAATCATGTTTGATGTAAATATTGTGTGGCACTAATTCATGCAAATTTGGTGTAGTAAGGAAAAAGGTTTGGAAAGGATAAAAACGATATTTGTGGTCGTTTAGAAATAACAGATGAGAGCACATGGGGAGCTTGATTATCATCTGGATATTGCATCAATTATTTAGGCCACCCCTTTCTGTCTGTCTGCCTCTCTCTTTCTCTCTCTCTCCCTCCCCCTTCCCTCTCTCCTTTCGAGTTCTTTCTCTCTTCCTCACCCCCTCCCTCTCTCCCTCTACATTCACCATGTTTGCCCCTGTCTCGCCTCTCTTTTCTCTCTCTCTCTGTGTCTCTTGACTGTCTGTGTATGTGTGTCTCTGTCACTGTCTCTCTCTCTAACTCCCTGTGTCTTTCTTTGCCCGTCTGTCTGCCTGTCTCATTGCCTCTCTCTTTCTCATTTTCTCTCTTTTTCTGTCATTCTCCCTTTCTCCCTTTCTCTTTGTATCTCTCTCTTTCTCTCTCATCATTTTCTCTGTCTTTCATTGAGCTCTCCGCCATATAGGTTTCTTCCAGCCAAGCCAAGAACTATGACCAATGAGAGGCTTAATTGGCGATCACGAGTGTAATGCCCCAGGCTATATAGTACTAGAATATATCCCCCTCTAACCATGATATAGTACTATATAAGGCGCTCTAAAGACCATGATTAGACACGGTCATCTCCCCAATGATTTCACATCTCCTCTCGATAACTCTTACCTTAATAACGTAAACTGTAAGTAATGTTATTGTATTGCTAGCTATCATCATATTCATGTATATTTGATAATCAATCAAGCTGAGACCCTCTTTGGTTAAATATAGAGGCATCTACAGCTTTATGTTTTATGTAATTGAAGCCATGTTTATCATGAAAAGTCTTTTCGTTATAAAAAACAACAACAACAGGAATAGAATCACCGTCATGATAATTAAATGAGGCGTCTTCATAGATTACTAAAAAAAAGAGTATTTGTGTTTTATATGGATTGGTTTGAAGAAAACGAATGTGAGATAACTTTTATTTTAAAAAAATCCTTGACAACATGTATATTCACCCTACATTTAACAAAATTAGGTGAATAGAACTCAATGGCTATAAATAAAAATAGAATAGGAAAAAAAATAGGAATAGAAATAGAAATAGACATTTATAAAAAAACAGAAAGAAAAGAAAAATGATTGCATTATTTTGAACATGTGAAACCTGCGTGCATGATGGGCACTAGTCGTAACACACAATCATTAATTTTTTAACATTTAATCCAGTATTATAATTATTGTAAGAAGCCATGCGCTTTTGAAATAGGTACAAAAATATGTTACTTGCACAACAGCAAAAACAACTACAACAACAGCAAAACATGAGATTAAGGACAAACACCATCCATACCAAAAGTTGTCTAAAACCTCCTATAACTGATGTAATTTCGATTTCAACATTGTACTCATCGCATCAAAATGACTTAACCATGCTTTTAAAGCAGAAGGTCTTTTTTTTCTTTTTCTTTTCACTTTTACCATGTCGATCAAGCATTTAATGGTTGGGACGAGCGAATAATAATTGTGTACCAAGCGATGTAATGGCTAACAAAACCGGTCCGATGCAAACGGATCAATACAAGAGCTATTGTCCAACACAGATAGATGTAAAGCTTTAGGAATGAAAAGCAACAGAGACTTGAATACGAATGACCCACGTATAGATAATTCTAGTTCGTACTATGTAATGCGTAATGCGACTTTCTGCTTCTATCAGCCGACGATTATTCTTTTTGATCGTCTTTTCAAGTGTTCCAGGAAAATGTATAATAGAAAAGGAAAGGTAAGGAGAAGAAAACAGTGAGAATGCACCATCGGTGAATTAAAATATGAAAAATAGAGAATTAAGAAGAAGAAAAGTGATAGAATGGATGAAAGACGAGCAGAGGATACGCGGTTCGACGAGAATTTTGATTGAGAGGGGGGGGGGGGGATGAACACGAAACAAAAAATAATATCCAATAATTATTGTCAAACTTGTACATTTTCTTCATACAAATTTCTATTTTCCTCCAACTGTATACTGTCAAGTTAGGCATTAAGAGTATTAGTTCTTGAAGTGCTTTGTGTTTTTCCCCTCCAAATTCAAATATTCACTCTTCTGTACGTGTGTCGTTTAACATCCGCCAGAATGTCAAACAGTGATCAATCGAAATGTCAAATAATATTGATACAAAAGAAAACGAAATGTGTTAATGGAGCTTTGTGTGGCAAGTGCCAACTCGCACATACTGTAATTTCTCTTTCTCTTTCTTAGCTGTTGATTTACTCTCCATTCCCCTTCCCTTCCCCCCTCTCTCTCTCCCACTCCCCTCCCCTTTCGAGTTTCATAGCTGGTTATTTTCGTTATTTCTTACGGTAATTTTCTGATACATTTGATAATTATGTTCTTTTCTCGTCTTTGATTGTTTAAAATCACTAAAACCATAAAAATGAACTGCCCCTTCATTACTCTCATTCCGCCTTGTTGGTATTCCATTATTTTCTTCCCTTCAGTTTGTCGTGCTTTAATTCTTCTGCGTTTTATGTTAAATTTTTCGTCATAGATTATATATTTTCCCTTTATATCCGTCATTATATAATTTCTGTATATACACACTATATAGTTTGTTTCTTGACACGACTCTCCCCTCAGTCTATCATATCTCTTCTCCTCTCATCCTTTCCCTTCTCTCCCTCTTTCTCTCCTTCTCTTCCCCTCTCTCTCCCCCTCTCCCCCTCTCCCCCTCTCTTTACCCACCTCTCAAAGTGTGTATGGTTGGAGGAAGCGAGTTCCGATGTCAAGTGTGATGGAGCGCTGGGTTAACTCGCCTCAATCTAGAGAGCTCTGCCGGTAATGGAAACTTGATCGCTCGCGCAGACTCAGGGCGAGAAAACAGTTTTCACGGACGGGGGCCCCGATGTTTGCAAACGGCATTTGGGTTGTGGATAAGCGCATTGTTTGGCATTATAGTATACGTATACATTTTAAGGACTATCATCGTCCTTTTCTGCTTTGCTTGCCTAAGTAAGATGTCGATGATCGCAAGCTATGGAGAGAGTGAGAGAAAAACAAAGGGGCTAAATCTGTGATGAGTAATGAGAGAAATACGGATGCCATATGCGGTCAATATCTGGGCAATAACTTTGCGCTCTGCACTCGGAAGTTGTGAATATTATATGGCGGATTGCGTCGCACAGGAGATGTTGATGCATTAGCCTTGCTTTATTGAGGTGAAACTAAATATTTTTATCAGAACGGATGAGCCGAAATTGAGAACAAGAAATATCGCATAATTTCAAGCGAAAAACGCTGGTTGCTCACAAATAGGACTATGCCAAAATGCAATTCACAATACGTGGAAACACACACAAATGGTTTAGCTAGATTATTCTTTTCGGGACATATTCGTATATCTCGCACTCTCAAAATAAATTTCATTGTTTCACAATATTCCCTAGAGCTCGAGTGCCGAGGAAATTTGGAGTTCTGAATTCTGACTTACCATTTTTTTTCTAATCTTAGTTTCCCTCCTTAATTAGACTTAGGCTTTAATAATCAGAAGTGACTCCTGTCATGCCTGCAAAAGAATTGACAGTAATAATGCATTAATTCCTTCATGTAATATCGAGCATAAGATTTTGAGTGCATTAGAATAAAATCACAAATCAGTCACGACACCCCAGACATGGGTATTGTCCTCTTTACATGATTAGATGCAGTTATAACATTACAATTATCGTTAGAAGGAGGACAGTAAGATTTTGAAGGATGGAGGACAATTTAGTTTTAATGTGTCATTCATTATAAACGACGGAGAAAGATTGCACACGAACCAACTTTCCGTTGTTCAACATCAGTCTTATCCTATTAGAATACACAATGATCGAATTTTGAAGCAGCCAAAACAATGAATAAAAAATAAATATAAAAGCTTTTAGATGCATTTCATAACATTGACTTAATATCATCTATATAAATATAAATGAACAGACAGTTCGTCAAATTTCAGAAGTTTTTTTTAGTTTTAGAACACACACTCACACACACCCGCACACACACACACAAGAAAAACAATATGCCCTTCTTCTTGAGAAGGAAACTTTTAGGTGGAA
This sequence comes from Heliocidaris erythrogramma, assembly GCA_025617745.1. Taxonomy (NCBI): domain Eukaryota; kingdom Metazoa; phylum Echinodermata; class Echinoidea; order Camarodonta; family Echinometridae; genus Heliocidaris; species Heliocidaris erythrogramma. Next base: position 56,629,006 of record CM046855.1, on the reverse strand, counting down.
TCACTGAAGCGCACTGACATATGTGATAATTTGGTGAATTACTTTAAGTAATATACAACATGATTAAAATAACCCTTATCAGTTTCGGATTAATAATTGAAAGAGTGACTCGACCACTGTATGATTCAGCGATTGTGAGGAATGAGTAACAATTAATCGTGTCTTAGCTCCTCTCCTTTGAGACCCCTATTGGAATATGATTATCTTCATGATGTCACTTTTCTATAGAAATTAATGAAGAATAAATCAAATTTAATGACCATATCAGATGTAAGATCAGGAAATATGATCTTTGTAAAAAAAAAAAGCAATCGTCGTTTCTCCTTGAATATATTATTAGACATTATCATGCAAACATGTTTTATCTAATTGAATTTCGTAGATTTAATTCGACTTTTGGTCCTGTTTTCCTTGAAACTTTGGTTCCTGTCATTTATATCTGTCATTTTCCTTCCTGTCATGTAATTGCGCTCATCAATTTATTCCAAGAGATTGACCTCTTTTCCATTTCTTTCCCCAAATCTCCCTTTTTGATGTAAGTCAGTCAAGTACACCAATGATTCACATTTTTTATAATCCACCCAATAAATCATTCTATCGTGATGATTATGATCCCTGCTTTCGTATTCAAACATTCAAATTATATGCGCACCCACCCGCGAAATTATCACTACGCATGCACGCACATGGATGGAAATTGACGGGCCCCATTATGAGCCCCCATGCAGGTGCTACGCGTTAACCCTAACCACAAATACTGGTCGGGACAGTTTTGAGAAATTGACCGGTAGGGGGCTACACGATTTTGAAAGAACTTCTGCCATGTTTCGTTTTAAGGTTATAAAACAAATATTTTGGCTCAGACGGTGGGTGACTCAATTGTCGATTTAACGCGAGGACTTCTCCATTAACAGACATGAAAAATTAGGTTTTTGTTTGTTAAAGAAGGAAAGTCAACTTCGTATGATGCGGTAGTTACAAGAAGGGAATATGCTAATTATCATAATAATATTGACAAATACTTCAAATTGGGCAAATTCTTGCAAAATCATATCACAGGGACTTCGGTATAGTTTGCTGTTAAATAATATCTACCAATATCTTAAAAAATATGCAATGGGGACTAGTTGTTTTCTAAAACCCATTAAGAAGGTAAAGGGTATAATAACTACGGTTACTTTCGATTAAGTAAAGGTGCTTGAAGACAGAAGAATAATGCTGAATATTTGTTGTGATTTTATATTTTACACACAATTTAAATGACATCGTTATTTATGATAATCACAATAATCTTATTTTGCACAAAACCAACAATTAGTTTTACATCGTTGAATATTCTAAAACATATAGAACACTTTAGCTTTACGATGCCCTTATATGTTGCTTCGTATTCCTCGACGATATAAACATATCTTAACGGGGTATTTGACGACTTTTAGATGCCAGTAAAAACTGAATTATATAACAAACGACATTCTATTTTTTTTCTTGATAAATATATTGAAAAAAAAGTCAAGAAGATCAACTCGTTTTAAAAAAAAGCACAACTATTTAATTATCTTATAACTTAATATGAAAAGAAATTAAATATATCCAATATTATATTTTTGCCTTTGGATTGACATCCAAATTTCCGTATTTCTTCCGTATTTCTTACCATATTTTTTTCTTTTATTGGTATTACAGAGCTCTGCGTATGCTGATTTGAAGGGTACACCAGAGGGATATGCCGCTGCGCTAGCGGCCCAACAAGCAGCCTGTTACCCGTACGATCCGGCTACCTACCAGTACTACGGCGACCGGTGAGTCTTATTAAATTTTCTTTGGACTTAAAAGCGTTTTCGGGTCAGCCTATAATTAGATCATAATTATACAAGGCTTTGTTGTGTATTCATCGTTTTGATTCTAACTTTTTTTAAAATTATTTTATTTTTGGTGTTCTTATCCGAGAACACTTAGGTTTTATTCTCCTATTTTTTTTGTTTCAAGCTTTGCTGCACTCTCTAATTCAAAACGTTTTATTCCTCGCTTGCTTCAGTTACCGCCTGTCAATATCAATTACACAAACATACAACCAAATCCCCCAATTCCGTCCTTTCATCACGATGACATTTTAAACACCCATCACGGAGCGCTGAATCTGTCCATGAAATGCTCGAAATCAGTTTTCATCAACCCTCCATGTAATACTGATTCAGATTTAATGGTTTAATTCCAACATCTAATTCAACTATGTATGAGGGGGGCAACACGGCGATCGGGTTGGCGAGTAATTTAATTTCGCTCTGATTGACTGCGAGAGCCCGTTGTTTCCCGTTAATCGCTTTCAGCGTAGACGGTTTTTATTACGATGCCGGCTCGCGTATCTACCCAGAATTAGCATTATTTTACGCTGCTTGTAGGCCTAATGAAGATTTAATGAATATAAAAAGGTTGCGCGCAACTTTCGGAATAGATCGGAAGGATTCGCTGATCGACCATGGCCGAATAGAAACCCGAGGGGCAGCGGTTGATGTAATGGTCAGGGTTAGACAATTGTATATTTTACGAGCAGGGTAAATGGCAGTCAAGTCTATTTTTCTGGCCTGAATCGGCGTAATTCCGGTCAAGATTACATATCAATTTGGACATCAATTTAATTATTTACATTTTCTGTTGTGCCTTGTGCGTCGTAGATACTCCAGATTGTTATTGGATTTCCTGTGATGTTCTTAGTGGAGTTTCCTGTGTAATAGAAACGGCTTTTACGCATGGATTTGCAACTCGTCCAATATCTGTGCATAAACCTTTATTTCTACAAAATGTTTTCGTGTGGTTATTATTAGTTTTATTATCATCTTATTAGTATTTTCACAATAAAATCAAATATAAGGAGTATACAGTGTGTTCGCATAAAATTGTTTTTTGTCAATTTCCACACCAAACACAATGACATACTTTTTACCAATTATAGTAAAAAATATTTTGTATGAACTTTAAAGAAGTCAAACCAGACAGGTATGCAATGTTTTGACACAGAAGAGTTTAAACTTTCGAGTCAGGAGAAAATTATATTTTTCATATGAGTTTTCAAGTATGCAGCGGTATCTATAAAGGATGTTTAATATGTCTGGGCAGTCAAAACACAAGTACACCTGAGTTACTCAAACACTTCACATGCTTTCGTGCAGTGTATCGAGTCTATCCAAATGCACTTCAACCTAACATTTCAAACTTCTCATGTTTAATGTAAGGAAAATTTGGGGCAAATAATGTCGGAGAATCATACATGTTTGTACTGAACTTGAAGCAAGTTTGGTGATCCGCGTTTTCAACGAGAAAAACAAGGGGCGGTCTTCTGGAAATCCTTTTGAATATTTTTCCTTTCATCAAAATTAATTGGTAACATCCAAGTAACGTTGTAGAGCGCACTTCACGTCAACCCCGCGCGGTCATCTCCACAAAACAATGTTAGGTTTGCCTCTTCGTATATTTTCCGAATCGTCTTGCGGAATTGCAACAAAAGGACTGTTTGAATGGGCGCGTAATAGATAGAGAAGTTGGTTTACTCGAGTACGACTGTAGCCTTTCTCTTTGATCATCCGATGTTGATTCTTGGTAGTCGTGATCATGCGACTTTAAACCAAAACCCAGTCACCACTAAGTAACTCCGTGCTATTCACCCATTAGCGGCTTGTTCCCCTACCCCAATATCTCAATGACTGAAGCATTCAGGGGAAAAAATGGGAATATTTGATTTCTAGTTCATGGTTTTCAGAGGTCGGGCGATTTTATTTTGTCTTCCATTGTATTTCAATTGCGCGTCTGAATGTGCAAAAGTGCATCGCTCGCTCGTAACGGTGGAAGTCAAAAAAAGTACATCCATGGCCGTGTAAGAGAGGACGTACGTAAAGACAGCCTCGTGCTTATCTTGGGTGGAAGTGATTATTAACATTGAGACCGAGAAAATGCACTTTCGTTCATTCATCTCCTACAAAACATAATGCAATTCTTACTCTGTATTGACTATCTTATAACTTGATTAATCCGATACATTGATGCAAACATATAGAGTACGAGTATTCTTTGATCGGTAGACGGACTTTTACTTGCTCTTGCTTTGTTATATCGATCGGAGATCAATCTCCTCGATTGAAATATCATATCTTCCAATTTGTTGAGAAAATGTTTCCTAATAGAAAGGTTTTATTTTGTATCTTTGAAGTTGTGTGGAAAAAAAAAATCCTGTTTAAAAGTATTCATTTTCCATTTTGAGTGCACAAACTCAAGCCTCAAACTATGAAGTCAAGCATGGTCAAATAATGTTTTAAACACAACCAAAGAATGTATAGAAGTGCATTTTGTTTGTTTCAATCTTGATTTGTATTCAAGAGTTACCACTCCAGAAAAAAGGGATCCCTGCCAACGCGCTTGATTTTTGTACTATCAAGATCAGAGTAAATATCCATATTCACGATGCTTGAAAAATTGAATAAGACTATTATCACATCTCTGTCTTGGTAATGAAATATCGGATTGCGAATTCGGGAAATAAACGCACTTCTTCTGAAACACACCACTCCTTCGAACTATAAAACCATTCTATCTCATATCTCCCTCTCATATTTCACATTAATAGTCCGTTGTATAACCATGAAAAATAAAACTATCTCGGCGTCCTAGCTCTACTTGGCGGAATATCGAGGTATCTCGTTGTTGCCAATTTGGGTAGTCGCGGCGCAGAATTGAGTTAAGATGAAACCTAAGGAGGTAATTTACATGCGATGAGGGAGAGGAAGATGAAGATAATAAGAGGGGTAAAGATGATTTCCACATCACTGTCTGGAGGGGGGTGAATCTGATACCCCTCGAATCCTTGCAATATTTGGAAAGTGTTAACATGGTTGGAATGAGGATGTGGTGTAAGGAAAATAATGGCTGGGATGATGCTTGATGAAGTTACATGAAGTTCATTCGATACGAGAATAATTAGAAACGAGGGGGAAAAGAAATGAAAACATAACAAGTTGTTTAAGGAGAGCGGGTACAATTATTTCAGTATAAAAATAGTCATTCTAAGAATTATTTTGTAAGATATGATGTTGAAAACGTCATCGTATTTTGAGAAAGTGTGTGTTTTCTCCACGTTCTTTCAATTTTTTTAATGTCGTCTTTATTAGATCAAAATGTATATAATAATGATAATCATCACAATATGGCCATATTTCAACAAGGTAACCTCGTTAGTATCAATACTGTTCTTCCATGACGGATCTGCAGAGACTGTAATCATATTATTGATAACAATGTTGAATCTACGTTTTTGAAAATGCTCTTACAAAATGGTATTTTAATACATTTATTTGTCTTTTCGCTATTTTCTTAATATGTTCCATGATTTTTAATTGTCAATCTGTAGAATTATAGCTGTAAAACCAGTGATGTAAATATAAATCACTATCGAGATATCTTTGTTTGTCTGTCTAGCTATGGCATGGATTTGAATGGGGCGAGAAGAAAGAACGCAACACGGGAGACGACTTCGACATTGAAAGCATGGCTGTACGAACACCGTAAGAATCCGTACCCGACCAAAGGAGAGAAGATCATGCTGGCCATCATCACCAAGATGACACTCACACAGGTACGCATCATCATCGTCGTTATCGCCGTCATCAATGTCGTTGTCATTTTCGCTGTCGTTTATTCCCTGCATTGCTTCATATCGTCAAGTTTTCTATTTAAAATATATTTTGTTTTCATTTATACTTGAAGGTGATTTTTTAAATCATTTTATGTTAGAATCTCTTCGCATATTTTTAGGTATGTCTGTCTAAGACATGCTCGAGTGGCTAAGTTCACAAGACTTTTTACAATTACTGCCTTATAATTTTTTTATTATCATTAATTTTGCGTTATCTCAACTCCAAGTCATTATCATATTCTCCACTCTTTAATAATAATAATAATAACAATAATAATAATAATAATAATAATAATAATAATAAATATAATAATAATAATAATAATAAACCGTTCTTGTATAGCGCATATCACGTTAGTCTCTCATAATAGCAATTATCCCTATATCCAACCATTCTATTCAGATAAAATGCCGTGGAAAAGTGTTGTATTCACGTCTCACTCAGTGAATAATGTAACATCATTTTATTTATAGCCACCCGCTAGAAAAAAAAGTCGCTAGATAAATTGTTTTCGCTACAGTGTATGTCCCAACCCTATATCTTTAGCATCATTGTGTATCACATACTGAGAATGCGTAGCCTTTAGGGGTGAAATATCTGCCCCGGGTCGAGTCATCTTCTTTCATATCTAGCTGCTTCGTAATTGGCATTCCAATCAGATATCGACAAAATAAGTCATGCCTGAGGACACTCAGACACCATCGTACCATCGTACCATCATAATATAGTTTTTGCCTATACCATCTCAACACTGTCATCAGATACAGATTTCATCGCTTGAAAACATTGCTCAGATTATCATCAGAAATTAGTGCAGCGATTTTGCTGGTGTTGTTTTTGGAGAGGGGGAGAGAGACGTTGTTATATTTATGTGGAGCGTTTTCGATTTTCCCTCGGGAGAAATTATGATTTATTAAGGTATACCACTGACATGACAAACAGAATATATTGGGAATACATTGACAGAAGGGAGAATGTATGAAAGAGCAAGTGTAAAACAGAAGGCGAAATGAAAAGAGAGAGAGAGAGACAGGAGGGGGAGAAAAAAGATAATAAAAGGCTGAAGTCTGTAAACGTGTGTGTAGTACCTTTTCAACTGATATCGGGGATTGAACCGGGATTGAACTTGTTTTTATTGATTACTTCTAAATTTAATCCGGAATTAGTTAATGAAATGGTTGGCGTTTTTCTCGATGAAGGTGTGTGGGTAGTCAAGGTCGGACTGGATGTCATACAACTCACCTTATGACCGAGCCGAGTGCTCAATTAAGATCGGAATTAAAACTACCTTGTTCCGAAATCAACCCGATTTGTTTTTCCTAACAACGATTAAATGGATGAGGTGAGAAAAGTTCAATCCTTACTCATCCCTTTCTCTGACTATATTTCCTTTTTTTATTATGTGAAATCGGGTAAAATGACAACGTGAAAGCTTTTAGGAGGAAATGAAAAAAATAATGTTCATGTCTTTTTATTTTTCTGTTAGGTTTCGACATGGTTCGCTAACGCCAGGCGACGTCTCAAGAAAGAAAACAAGATGACGTGGTCACCTAGGAATCGATGCGGTGATGGGACATCCGAAGACAAGGACGATTGCGACTCCGTTGGCGATGACGACGACGATGCACGTGACATTGATGTCGACGTTGACGGTGACGATTTGGATCCCAAACTCGACGGTGAATCGCGGCTACTGGGGAAAGATATGGACGACGACCACCATCGCGATCATCGGGATGATGAGGATATTCGAATGAGGCTGCATGAGTCCGCGAGACTGGGACTTGTGATGAGGGATGGTGACGTCATGGCTGATCGTATGGAATCAGGTAAGAAAGCATTGATCAGAATATTTTCATCTGTTTTTTTAATAAAGAAAAATACAATAGAATGTTAAGAACACTTTAAAGTTCAAACTTTGGAAATATTCTTTAATTGACAAAAAGAGTTGAGATTTTTCTGTTCGCACAAAATGAGAATGAAGGTCTTTGCAAAATAATTGAAAAAGACATACATGTATTTTATCCTACAAGGTTGAGTCTGTCCTTGTACCATCTAGTATATTCCTAATGAGAACGGTCGCCAAAATGTCTCATTGCCAATTACCGAAGAGACATTGGAATATTTCTGTTACATGGATGTTCTAGATAGCAAGATATGATAGATATAAAAGAAAATTATGATTTATGTTGTGGTGTCCAATCATGTTGGGTTTGTGTTTCATTAAAAATTATGTATTTCTGTTTTTGTAGGTCCTAAAGATTCGGAACACGCAACACTTAGGGATGATTACCGAAGAAGGAGCGGGGAATTGCTTGCTGAACACCACCGACTGAGCGGACTGAATGGCTTAGACCCTCTCCGCCTCAACACATCACGGGATTCGAATCCCCGAGATAACAGTCCAGATAGTTTACAGCTAAGTCGACCGTCCAGTCCTGTACGAGTATGTGGCTCGGCTTCACCAAGTCACGACCGCGCAACACCCATTCACGATGACGTGAATGATCAGGATAAATCCTCGAACTCTGTCCCTCAGAACAAGCCTAAGATCTGGTCTTTGGCTAACACGGCGACATCATCAACGCCAGAGCGCTCCAGAACTCTGTTTCCTACCGGATTGAATGGTCGTCATCCCGCTATTGCGTTTGGAAGCCCCTATGACTCGCCCATGTCAAGTCTGCGGCATTGGGTGAATGGACAATTCCATGGGATTCCCCTTCCCCCTGGCTTCCCCCTCCACCACTCACAGCTCGCCTTGGCCGCTGGTATGGCACACCATCCACATCCCCACCCACAAGGCACCCAAGGGGCACCCACCTGTGTCGTCAGCAGCGCTCAAGCACCCCTCCTAGCGACCACACCCCACCACGCCCGGTACACCATGAGCAAAGAGCTTGCTTCACACCAGAGTGGTATCACAGCCAGTATCCTTGCATCAATTCAACACCAGAGAGAAAGTGAGTACCTGTCTCTCCTACTGTTATTACCCTAAGAGAAAAGGCCATGAAATGCCATGTTGATAGTTAATTTGTGAATTCTTTCTTGAAGTTTTTATCTAATGACTTGCATTATACATCCCGAGAAGCAACACTCTTTTCTATGACTTCAGAGAAGAAAATGAGTAAAACCTTGGCAATTATCTTTACAAAGAGCATTAGCTATTCTTATATATATCTTAAGAATAAAACATCCTTTCAAAGAGGCAGAAGCAGAAGAATGACAAAAAATCCCTTCGCCGCATTTCGATGAATTTACATTGACCAACAGGCAAACTATCACGTTGCTCAAATTGCAAAATTGGAAGGAAAGAAAATGCCCCGAAAGAGAAACATCGAGAACTGTGTAAGAGTAGGAGTGTGAGAGAACTGAATTGCTATTGCAGATGTAAAAAGGCTTGTTTTGTTGTACAATTTTGGCGGGCATTGCTATATAAGATGTAATCAAATTCGCAAGAGTGACATCTTAGTTTTCGAAACCCCCAGGCTCGATCTCTCTCTCTCTCCTTTCTCAGCTTTTTTTTGGTTTTTTTTTTGGTTGTTCATTTTTTTTTCTCTTGACCAAGTAAACCTGATGTGTTGATTATTTCTCACCCTTTCGGTGAGCATTGACTACGAAGGAAGAAAAAAAAATGGCTGCTGAGTTGTCACCGTACTTGTCACATTGGTTTTTGTATCGTGATAGGAAGTTGTCTTGAGTTGTCTAACAGTATTCATGCTCCGCGGAGAATATCTCGGGTTTCCCCATCGCGCTGCCACGTAGCCCGCGGTCGGAGAGAAGGGCTCCGGAATTAGCAGAATAAATGTTTATGCTCACCTAGTGAATTACATATTAATTTATTCAAATTAGCATTTATCTGAGCAGTAACTGATCATATTATTGTCGAACACAGCAGATCGGGTGATGAAGGCTGTTTTCACCCTTGCGCATTTTTGATGTCGTAGATTTAATAGTGTGCCTATAATGCTCGCGTTGCTCTCACACATTGCCCGAGTCCCTGTAACAGATACGGTCGGTTTATACAGCAATCGCCTCTAACCTTATCCTCTCCTTTACCCAACGCTTCAAACAACGACCAGTGTCTGCTCTCATTTTAATTCCATTTTCAGTATCGATGTCCGCCGTTATCTAACTTCTTTGTTACTCGAGTGCTCGAATTGAATCATTACGCATATCACAGATGATATTTGGCGATGCTTTTTAAACGACTTGCGAGAGTCTAGTCGAGCATGTTTCGAGAGAGCGTTCGGTTTTGTGGTTGTCGAAACGCGCCCGTGCTCTTTTCCGAGTAAATTAGCTATGTCAAAAACGCCCTGTTACTTGTTATTGGATCGGACTCGTTCAGGCAACGGAACTAGAGTTGCCAACAATTAAAGAAAAGAAAACAGCGATTAAGAAGGATCGAATCGCACAATCAGAAGTAAATCTGCGAGGCAAGGAGCGTAAAAGAAGGTTGTGTTCGCATTTTATCAATCCCGTGCTGAAGGCTAACCGGCGGAGGACTGTTCAGATAAAGCACAGCGATTTGAAAAGATCAAGTTGGAAGAGAGAGAAAGAGAAAGGAATATATATATATATATAGAGAGAGAGAGAGAGAGAGCGCGCAAGCAAACAAGTATCATTAGAATGTCGAGACAGAATCACAGAATATTCCTCTTTTTCTAATTTCACCGAGTGTTTTCTTTTCATAAAATTCCAAGCAATTCCACTGACCTTTTCAACCTAATCTTGGCAACATGATTTCTACATCAAAATACACTCTCTTTCTCAACTCTCCAAAATGAAACCGCTCGCCAAGGTATGATTTGCAGTTGTATGTCAAGCCGAACAAGTGATTTTGTTTTTTCCAATATTTCTCTATGATTTTTTTGTTCATGTTTCATCAGAACTGATGTCTAACTATGTCCTTATTTTCTTTTATTTATTTTTTAATCTACAGGCGAATCCAAGCAACATCATTCACCCTCGCACTCATCTGAAGAAATGCCAATGAGAACAGCATTCAAGCCAGTACAAAAAAGGTAAGCACTTTTAAACTATGACTACGCTCTAATGAAGGCCAAGTAAAGAAACAAAAAAGGATGAATGTAAAACAAAAATACAACAACAAATAAAAATTATAATTAAGAGAAAGAATTAAAACAATAATAAATCTCGAGAGAGTTAAGCACATGAATAGATATGCTTCTGAACTGTATGATACATCACTTTGCTGAAATAGTTTAGAAATTGCCTCAAAACTTTACAATACTTGTCGCCTCCTTAACAATATATCTATGCCTCGAAATATTTAAGCGTCTAAACGGCATATTCTATCAACTTTGATTTGCACTGTTGTATTTTGATGACAACGTTCTTAAATTGATAGATAGTTTATATGAATGTTTTGTTTCTGTTTGTCCCCCTTTTCCAGACCCATACTAGTCAGTGAGAGGCCATCAGAGGCGGCTGGATCGCCCGAGTCCCACCGTGAACCTATCAGGAGACCTATCGGTCTATCTGTCGAGAGATTGACCTGTTGATTGACCCTTACTGGACAATAGAACGGTCAACAGAACTGACCACTCACTTGGTAGCTGACGCCAATTTCATGTGAAACGCCAAAGCTGCCACGGTGGTTGAAGTCAGTCTTCGACGAACTTTCCGTTTCTTGTGTAAAAAGAATAGACTTTATACGAAAACGACTCCATGAATGAATGAGGGACATTGAAAACGATTCGCTGGGCGATGAGCTGAACTTTTTTTTTTTCGTCTTCGGATACAAGATTTGCAATTTGATAAAACAGGTCAAGTAAGGAGAGGGAACGTGGTGAGAGTGTTTTTAATGATCGGAGCGGAGGTTCCTACATGTATCCTGGGAGCAGAACATGTTGTCGAGAGAAAGAGATCGAACCCGGCATCCCCAACACACCACGACGTGAATTCATACATGAGCAACCAGCTCCTTTACTAATACCCCTCCATACGAGGTGAACTCCCAGAGAGAGGTTTACGGCGTGTGAGGGGACATGGTAGAAGGGTAGATGGGCGAGCAGGTGAAAAGATAGAAGATAGACTAGATTCCCTCATCTCATCGATACAAACATGTCCCGGCTCATCGCATGTAGAGACCCCATGAATAAAACAATACCCATCCAATTAAATCAAAGCTCTGTTTCAAACAAACCTACTACATCGGTAGAGACAGCAGGAGCTTGCGCGTTGTAAAGAATGCAACACCGGATTTGGGGGTCAAAAACAGAAAGCGAAGACGAGGGTGCCGGGTTTCCTACACCTTGCTAAGCGCTTTAAAAGCTAAAATCTTAAATATTGAGGAATCTTCCTGACCCGATTTACTGCCTGTTGATCCCTTGTGAGTATTTATTGCTGTAGTCGCTTTGCGTGCAAAGGATTGTCTTGACATCACCATGTAAATCTCACACCAACACCACATAATCTCATCACTTAACGGTAAAACCCTGTCTTCGGTTTCAGACTGTCCCGTAGTTAACCGAACACTTCCACCGTGGAAATTTGATGTTTTGATGGGCATTTCCAGTTAAATCGTACGAAACAGTGTCAGATAACAGCGAAAATGGTTTCACAAAACAAGTCACATTTCTAGGACAAGCAAATATATCGGATTCAATGCAATAACATGTTTACATCTAACAAAGATCTTAGCCGCACTGATTTTCGTTTCGATATATCGAGTTCCTTCTAAGAAAATTGTCTAATTACGATTATTACGTAATCAACACTGGATGAAATTTCTAAGGATGAATTCTATTTCCCATTATTTGTTTTGATTACGGGTATTAAACAATGGCCGTTGTATATCGTGTAAATTAACGAATATATATACGGGGAATGTGAATTAATTGATAACATGATCTTAATTTGTGGAGTATGTGACTCGTAATAATAAAGAGAAAAGGTAACCATGGTATGAATCTTGCAACTTTCTGCACTTGTTCGTTTCTTATTAATTTAGTATATTGATTGATTTTAAATCATGAAATAACGCTGACAACAGTATTAACTGGCCAGAATTGATAATGATTTGACTTGATTTGAAATCATCTATCTTTATTTAATTTATTGTGACTTCGGGGACCAAAACGTGCACAGAACGCATAGAGCAGTATATAAGGTTATGTAATTTGTAAAATAGAGTTTGATTGGTTGTTTCAATGTTAAAAGATTTACGTATTTGTCACGTGGTTTTAGGCCACGAATCATAAGAATGATTGGTGTCATCATAATTCCTAATGGCCGCATTGCACTACCTTGCATTACACACCCACCAATATAATTCTCAATGAGTGGTCACGTATTTTCCCCATGTGGTATGTCTTGTGATAAACTCTGTCTAAAATGCCCTTTGGCCGTTCAGTTTACATTCGTCGTATCCTGTTTTATGTGTGGATAATCTTTTTAAATCCAATGTCTAGATGAATTCACGTGAAGAGGAAGACAATGCGTTATACTGTTCGATTGACAAAGGCATGATAATTAATTCATAATCTCCTAATTTGTTTAGATACTCGCACCGATGCTAATTTAAATCATCAATATTTTAACATTTGGTTATGTTAGTCGACATCAGACACCGTGCAAGCTTTTGATTATGTATAAAATACAGGAATTGTTTACACTGATCTTGACGACAAAGAATTGTTATACAATTTTCATAAAATTTCTATGGAGGAGGGAAAATTCATGTCAACCATCCCCACGTACTAAGCTGTTCTGACTGACATGTAGTATTAGTGTGCAATTATTTGTAAAAAGAACATCAAAATGAATATGACGGACTACGTAGAATTTGGGTAGATTTCTCCGTATACTAATCTAAGTCTATGTTTCGAAGAAAACTTGAGTTTTTATTATATCATTAATTCTTGTCAATTTTGTGGAGAGAAACTTTGCGATGTCAATGTGTGATTATCTCTTTTGAATCCCAACGGTCTTGGACAATAGTAGTTTTTATTTTCTTGTTATTGTTTATATATGATGTAAAAATAAACATATGAAATGATTTAATGTAAGAACTATTGTCATTAGGTGTCAATACTATTATTATAATTATCATTATTGTGTATACATTTTCCTCAAGAACTGTACATAAATTTGGAAGTGAACATTTGAAATAAAAACAGACTTCTGTGAGGGTAAGAAACAATGAATATCATATTCACTCGAGATTATTTTGTTATCATACCGGGGGTCTATCTATAATCAACATAGAAGTTATGAAAAGCATATCAGAGAGAGAAAGAGAGGGGGTAGAAAAGGGAGAGAGAAAGAGAGAAAGAGAATAAAACAGAGACGGAAGAAGAGAGAGAGAGAGATATGTGTATTTAATTAAGATAAACGAAAAGAGAAAGTTACAGAGATCAATTTCGAAGAAAAAAAATAAGAGAAGATTAGAGAATTATATTTTTCATTAAACGAAGATACACGAAAAGAGAGAGATGGGAGGGAGAGATGGGGATGGAGGGAGGAAGAAAGATATATATAGAGAGAGAGATAGAGAGAGAAAGAGAGAGATAGATGGAGATAGGAAGACAGATAGAGAAAGGAGAGAGATACATTGATACAGAGGGAGAGAAATAGAGAGAGAGAGAGAGGGGGGGGGGGTGGGGAGAGGGATGGGTGGAAGAATTTTGAAATGAAAACTTTTTTTAAAAATCAAGATACACACAAGGCTAAAGATGATTATAACTCCGAAATGAATTAGACAGGGAAAGAAAGACGAATACTTACACACATATAATAAGATGCATAACATTTGAATAGGTTAAATATGAATTAAATCAAAAGGGGGAAAAAGAGGGACATGCAGCAATAGAAGCAGAGATTGGGGAAGGGATGTTCAAACAAGAATACACGTCAGGGCAATATCGTTTACTCTAATGTTCAGCACGGTTCAGCACCAAAAAAAAAACCACAACAACAGAAAAGTTTGAAACAAGATGAGCATCTGTAGATGACGAATCATGAACAGCAGTAAGGAGAAGAACTAGTGATGAATGAAGGAGGAGAAGGAACAGGAGTAGAAAGATGAAAGCGCAGTCACTTGAAGCCTGCCATATAAGTCTCCTTGATACAGACATTGCATTCATTCATAATACATACGACCTGTGACCGTGACAGTGCCCATGGTCTCTCGGGGAAGCTTCGGCGCCAGGGTTCACCCCGCTCCGTCGCCGCCGAGTATTTCTTTGAGATCAGACCTACATTGAACACAATTGTCATACAGGAGAAAACCAATAGATAATCCGTGAGCAAAGATTGCATAATTTGGCTTCATGATATAATACGAGGCACTACAAAGTTATTAGGTGCCTTATCCCATACTTCTTGATTGGCAGTCTCACACACGAGTCTCGCAGAATTATTCTATCATTTATTTTCACATTATTTTCCTGAAGAATTGAATGTTCACAAATATAATCAAATGCACGTTTAATTTTTCTTTAAAGGACTCAGAAGAACACTTTCATTGGACATTATTTCAATGCAATAACACTTAAAGGGACTCAACAGCAAGGGGTAGCATCCCAAGATTCCTCTTTATGGACCATGTAACCTCCCGACAAATAATCAGTATTTTCATCTTTGTGTAATTGAGCTAGAGTTACAATATGACATGGGGCTTTTTAGGCTGTAACAAAAGTTATTAAATAACGGATATTTCATTTTGTGATAAACTTAATATGGTGCCTGTTTAAATAATGTGTACTTAGAAAGTACACAAACGTAAAACTGAGCGACTTTTCTTCTTTTTACGAACATGCACGACAATACCCGATTGCACGCATATGAGCTACAATACGTGATGTGTCCTGTGTTACAGTTTCAGAACTACATAGCAATTTAGTCATACTGCTATCAATGATGGGACAATGATTATCAGGAAAGGAGGGGGAGGGGAAATTGTTTGGAAGCCTTGAAATATTGTTGTCCGTGCATGGAAAGGGGAGGGGCGTGGCCGATTTTGTGCGTAAGTCGATTCGCCTATAGATGCACTTCATTTTATATTGTACGTTAGTAGTAAAAGTAAAGTGGGAAAAAAGATTGTTGTCGTAATATATGGTTTCTATGTTATAGAATATGACCCGGCAGCATTATACACGCATGCATTCTCCCTCCCATAGAGGAATAAGAATAGGGAGCTGCCATGATAGTGATGGGCATCTGCAGTGTTTAATTTAATTAATGCATATTATAGCGACTTATTTTCCTTGCACAGAAAGAGGACTGGTTCAAATCAATATGTCATCCATCTGAGCACAGATTAACGTTTTTAATTATTAACACGTTTCCAGCCAATACCCATGTTCAAGCAACATTTCCAACATCCATATTCAGAGTGTTCTTAATCGTATACAAGCGTGTGATTGTGATAGATCATTCGGGTGTTTTACGAGATATCGTGACCGATTTTGACAATTTAGAAATCGTGTTGTGTCAATAATAAATAGAAGGTAATTGAGATGTAGAGGGAGGAAGGAACGACAGCAACACGAAAATGTTGAACAGATCATATTCATAAAGAGGAGAAAGGGCTAGGTTACAGGCAGACTAGCATGCATTATGTTCATCCACAGTTACTTAAAAGCAATTTTGTAGCGATATGTAAAATACAAAAGTCACTTTATATCGTACAAAACTATGTATCAATTACGAATTCGTGTTTGATATCAGTATCTTAAATCTCTGCTCATTTTTTTTTCTCGGTATAGTAGGCTTATGTTAATAATAATAATAATGATAAATCATTTATAGAGCGAAGAAACTATATTTATATATTCTACTGCAAGAGCTCCTAGATGCTATTCTAATGGACAATGGTATATATGATTTAATGCATGACCATAAATGATATTAAGTCAATGTTTAAACAAATAGGTTTTCACTTTTGTAACAGCTACATATCGGTATATTATTTTTTATACAGATATATATTTAGAAGCAGGTCGATTTCTTGAATTACATAAACGTATACTATTAATGTATAGATATGAGTTCAGTCCATTGAATATTATTTGTCTCTCTACTCAAATCTTATTGAGTTTGTTGATGGAATTCTAAATACACAAGATTATTCTCAATGAGTTTCACCTCATAATGTAACACGGTTTAAACCTTGAAACCTTGAAGTGATAATCCCTTTTAGCAGCTCTTTGAAGCTATAACGGGATAAAACTGATGATGTAATAATTTTCATGGGATTAAAAAAGTAACAGAAAACATTAAAACAATGCGAGACCACGTAATATTACCAGGTCCTGGTTATTTTCTCGGTTAGGAGTGTATAATTACCGTTGACCTGTAGTGAGCGCTGAGCGCGAAACATGATAGCTCTTCTCTAATCGTCAGGTGTGAGGGGAGGAAAAGTAGAGAATAAAAACCAGATGTATTAATCACGCATGCAACACGACGATAGTCAGCTATGACACGTCCAAGGAAAACTTGTTCAAATTAGATCATCTGGTGGAATTAATATAGTCAAAGAAAATGAAAATGGATGATGGAGGATCGATGATGAATTACGAGCCCAAGTCGACGACCGCAGAAGTTTGAAAATAGTCGCTAGATCGGAGAAACGGTTTTTCTGTTATTTCCCGTAGACAATCCCAAGCAATGTCGAAGGGATTAGGGCGGGTTACGGAGAAAGGAAATAATAGGAAATGGTTTATGTGCTTCGACATAAAAGTCTGAGCCAAGTTATGACAAGAATGACACCCCACGGACAAGGGATCTCACAAGACAAACATACTAATCAATTCAAGAAACCCAAAACATTTTTAGATTATATTGACCCGACATATTCCCTTCGTTTCAGCTTTGTTTTTCTTGCAGTTGAAGCAATTTGACGTTGAAAGAACCACGAAGCCACTCAGCGGAAGCTGGTAGGCTACCACAAATATATACAGATTATTTGATTTCTTTACTTTTATCATATCTTAAAAGTTATTAAATATTCATTTAGACATATGTCATCACTTTATTTCTCACCTTTTCCGTTTCCGCCCAAAATGCGTCCAATCGCCCCGCCTAGAAATTTTAGATCATTTTAGATCAGAGATGGGGCTGATATATCGTCATTTTTCATACATTTTATGGTCAATTTGTTGTCTTGCATTAACGTTAACTAAAATTCGATATGATTAGAACAGGAACAAATTGGAGCTAATTCAATCAAAAACCACAATTAAGGGATGTTGATCTTACGATTACCGAAACGTCAATTATAGTTGAAATGTATATTTTATTTCTCATCCTATACGTTGTTTATTAGCGTTGGCACACCTACCCAAGATATTGGGACTTCCGTAATACTTCTTACTCATTTTTCTTCAACAATCTCAAATCTGAAATTAAATAGTCCCTTTATTGTTTTAGAGGAGTTTTTCTGTTATCATTGCTTTGTTATTTATACTTTTATTATCGTTTGGCAAATAATTTTTCTTTCTGCGTATCTCCAGTGGTAACTGAGGTACGTCATAACGAGTTTTGAAAATGTCTCATTCTAAGTTCTCAATTTTAAGAGATATTTATATAAATCCTGTCCATTCCTTACTTCCGATTACTAAAAAAAATTATACTACTTAGCTCGAAGAAGTCAACAGGTCTGGAGTGAACAAAAGACTGCATAATAAATTTTAAGTTAGTAGGAGCTGAAACTACATGTTCATTATAATGTTTGTTTTTTATTCTTAAAAAAAAAAACTGGTGTGAAGAAATGATAAAAATTCGTACTTACACCTTAAAACTGGTATAAACTGCATCAGATAGAATCATAGCATTCAGAACATATTCAAATGAAGACATAACGGTGAAAATTGTTAATTTATATAAATCCAGTTGCCTAGGCCTGTTTGATATATATATATATATATATACATATATACATATATATATATATATATATATATATGACTCATATACCGTTCGAAATCCCGTGTTTCTTTCGTTTATTGCACATACAAGACGTCACGTGACCACAATGGTGACGAATTAAGCATGGGTTTCCCTGCCAACCCGTGTTTTTCTTTCTTTTCACATCAATTTCTGTGGTTTTTCTCCAAATATAGTTTTGATAAACTTCAAGATCTGTGACATTCAATCTCTCTTTTTTTTGTATGCCACACACAAAGTATAGGGGTTAGAATATGAACTCGTCTAACCCCTGCCTACAGCACGGTGAATGCCCGTACGGGTAGTTCGGTATCACACCTTTCAAAACCTCACCCCTCCTTTCCGACCCGAAACTCAAGAAATCGTATACCATCCTTAATCTTTACTCTTTTTTATCAATAAAGGAGAAACCGTTAAAATACTTTTGAGGTAGAAACTGCGGTTTAACCCACTCCCCCACTCCCGTGTTAACTGTTATTAGTCGTGAAGTAACAAACTTATGTCGATACAATGTTTATGTAGATGTGGCAAAAGGGGGGTTTTGAATAAAGAGAGGGCCTTTGGCAGGTTTTTGACTCCCAAAGGAGGGGGTTTGCCTGCATGGGAGATGCAGAATAAACCTCTTTCAAAGAGAGAACCTGTTGGATGAAACTGGTTTGGGGAGATGTACGGCCACAATGGTTGGGTCGATCGTGAGTATATAAAAACAAATGCAAAGCCTGGTAGAATTATCCTCTTTGTTCTCCCCAATCCCCCACTGAACTTGAGCCTGAGTCAGGGACCACCATTTTTTATTCTTCCCCAACCTCCAATCGCATGTGTTACAGCTAGAGCTGGGCGAGACCAATTATGTCTACTTCTCCCCTCTCTCTCCCTCTCTTTTATCCAACAACACTGATTTAATCAGTATTCACTAATGAAGAGCTCAGATCGTCAAATGCCATAATATGTCCGTTATCTAGCGCCTCCAACATCCATCATTCCATCATTTCGGGGTACAAGAGTGGCTACCAGGAGCGATTTTCGGGATCCCAATAGCCCGAGGTGTAATAGCGAACCCTCGTCACGTATAAAGGCTCTTTCAGTGACGCCACAGTTAAAGTGGTAATTGCCGAGAGCAAATAATGTATCGAAACACGAGAGTGAACCAGGGGTGAACTTGATCGCCCTGATTGTTCTGATATTGGAGGTTGGAGGCTAGCTTGTTCTGGTATCGGAGGTTATGGGGTACCTTGTTCTGGTATGGGGTTGTGGGGGTACCTGTAACGGAGGTTGTGGGGTAAATTGTTCTGGTATTGGAAGTTGTGGGGTACCTTTTTCTGGTCTTGGAGGTGGTGAGGTACCTTTCTCGTAGTGGAGGTGGTGGGGTACCATGTTCTGTTATTGGAAGTTGTGGGGGTATCTTGTTCTGATTTTGGAGACTGTGGGTACCGTATTCTGGTATTGGAGGTTGTGGGTTACCTTGTACTGGTATTGGAAAGGTACCTTGTTCTCGTGCTGGAGGTAATTTGATCTGGTATTGGAGGTTGTGAGGTACCTTGCTCTGATACTGGAGTTGTTGTGGTATCTTGTCTGGTATTGGAGGTTGCGGGGTACATTGTTCTAGTATTGGATGTTGTGAGGTACCTTGTTCTGGCATTGGAGATTGTTGGGTGCCATGTTTTGGTATTGGAGGCGGTGTTATCTTTTTCTGATATTGGAGATAGTTGGTAATTCTGTATTTGAGGTTGTGGGTATTGGAGGTGGTGAGGTACTTTTCT